>DWMY01000088.1:0-51974 GCA_018249775.1 Heliconius hecalesia formosus
AAGTATTGTTAGTAGGTGATACATATCACTTATTGCAATTACATAGTATCTCTTTCAAAATAGTTTAGAATCATATAGACGATGTGTGTTTTTAACGTGTTTCTTTAAAAACGTTACCCGCTTCCGACTTCTAACAAAATATATATGGATTTATAGCGTTCCGTACCTCAAAAGAAAAAACGGAGCCCTTATAGGATCATGTTGTTATTCGTCACGCCTTCTGGCAACACATTACATTGTCTCAAGATCGAGTGCAGGTCAAGCTGAAATTATTGTCAAATATTCAGGTCTACGGTACCACGGAGCACAAACAGAAAATTCAACTTCTAAGCCAACGCAACCGTTAGGAACCAAATGGTCTGTGAAAGGCTTGAAACATTGGCTTTGCTTAGAGACGTCTCCTCACTGTGCGTTCCGAACGCATTGATCACGGAGAGTGTTCTAGGAAACTGTTTGATCTGTTACTTGCAGCCGAATTCTCTAACCGCAAAATACATTACAAACTTAAATACCATCCACATCATCCGAATATGTGGCACTCCACTACTACTAGCACTTAAACAAAATAATCTTTCTATAGCTTTACTTTGTCTATGCTAATGGCTGATATGTGTTAAAATATAAAGCATATTCATTTTATAGCACCAATTTGTCATCTTGAAATAATCCATAATTTATGGAGATAAACATAGGTAGTAAAATCTTAATGAGCTCCTTAAACAGAATATAATTACAATTTATAATTTAATTTGATATAAATTATAAAAATGCCTATTAATAAAGATAAAGAAAAAAATACTATAATGGCTAATTAAATATTATAATAAAGTTTAAAATTCATATTAATATAGACGAAATAAACTAGTTCCTAAGGCTTTTGCTCAACATTGATAGACCGCCATACAACTAAATTATCTTTTCTTATGAAAGAAAATTACTCAAATTTTGTAATTTCTGAAACAACAATACGCAACATCTATAATTATAGATATGTATATGCAATTATAACTCTATATTAATAAGAAGTGTAATATTTTAGATGTGAGAGGCTGATATATATTATTCATCTAACAACCAGTTTCTTACATGGTTTTTTGTAATTTTACATTAAGCTTATAATCTATTTTGTTTTAACATATATTACGTAATACATTTCTAACATTCGAAATTACTTAAAGACAACTTTCAATGTGCTTGTGAGATCTTTAGATATAATTTATTATGCATTAGTTGCTTCAATACTTATGCATAAGATATAAATAAATAAATAAATCAGCTTCACGCTGTATCCCGCACACAGCAGGGTAGGTAGAGGGAACCTAGTGTTAAGACACTTCGTTCCCCACTTTCTGCCGAATTCTGGAGGCATTGCGTGTTGAGTGGTAGAACTCAACGCCGCGCTTAACCTCGACACCACCGCCACTCGACAGGCAATGTCTCCAGAATTCAGTGGAAAGTACGGAATGGAGTGTCTTAGCACTAGGTTCCCTCTGCGTACCCTTTCGTGTGCGAGATATAGCGTGAAGCTGATTATAATCAATTCCATGAAGCTATATTAGAGGAATTTAAATGTTTATTTCTTCACCAACAAATGAGAGTCAGATCTACTAAACACATTACGATCTCCATCTTATACATCTTATCTCCAGCATCACTTATAGTTACGTGATTTCTAGGGGATCAGAAACATCAAATACAACATACTAAAATTAAGATGAATTACTAGAAATACCGACGTTTTAACATGTCAGTGTACACTTTAGTGATTAAGTTGAGCATCCAGTCGGAAACCTGCTTGTACCCGTAACTATCGCGATGGTGAAAACGTAATTACAACATTATATCACACATCAATCACCTGTATTCTCATTAATTTGTCAAGATGTCTTTAAATTTCCACAGCTGCTTGCAAGAATAGAGCTAATACATATAAATTTAAGTTTATATTTGTTTTTTGCAAGAGTAAAATGCTTTATGATTATAAAATAGTTTTCCAAAAATAAATAAAACCAGCAATATGTAATACAATTATATCTATATAATTCATAAGATTTGGATTAGTATAGCTTTTGAATGTTGGTAATTTTGAGTATGTTTAATAATTTAAAAAAATATGTATAAATGTTGCGGCCAGTTGTTGTGCAGGGTACAAAGTGTGATTGTAAATTCGACTGGAAAATCGTAGAAATGAAATTTTTATTTAAATTTATATTTCCATTTCTTCGCTCTGGTGCCAAGGCGAAGCGCGGCTTTAACTTGCACCACTCAACACGCAATGCCTCCAGAATACGGCGGAATTGAAATTTTGAAACAAGAATAAACGGAGAAAGCCTTGGTTTAGTTAATTTTTAATAGCGCTTTTAAAAATATTTAAAGTTATTAAGTTGATTCAATCGCCATACAATTCCACATTAGAATAGTAATAAAAGAAATAAAAAAAAAATCTCTTAAAAGAGCGCAATAGCTTAAAGATATATTTTAATATATTATGCTAGTGGGCGCGCGCGGCTTCGCCCGCTTATTTGCACCCTAAGGGGTGAATTCTAAAAAAAAAACCACGAAACATGTGTTCAATAAAATATTTTTAACAGTCTGAATTTAATTTTTATAAAAATCGATGGCTATTTAAAGATTTTTCCATATAAACTTTCAACCCCTATCACATCCCTTTGGGGTAAAAATTTTTCAAAATCTCTTAATGGATCTCCAAATTATGAAAATAAAGATCTGTCCAAATTTCACGTTTCTACGTACAGCGGTTACGACGGTGCGTGCGTCTTACCTCAGACAATCTGGTACATGTCCTTTTATATATATAGATAGATTATGAAAAAATACTAACAAAAATGAAGAACCTAGAAGCATAATAGGTATAATAAAATGGTTACGGCGTGGACCTAATTTTACTAGGATCAGTACTAAATGATATAGTAATCAGGTCACTGCCCCCCATTGTGTATCAACAATCATGAGTACCAGTTAATTGTTATTTCTGATGTGCACGAACCACGTCATCTACCTGCCAACAAAACAGTGGTTCCATTCATCCCCTGTCACGTTTCGAAAGTTCCATCTGATATCTTAAAACTGGTACAAGGTTGACTGAAAACATCCATTTATTGTGCAGATTCTAGATAACTAGCAAAAGGTCGCTCTGTTAAAGGTCTTTTGTTCAGTCATTGAAAAATTATTTTGTAGATCGTAATAAATAACAATCGAGAATGGAATTCGTAAGTAGAGTTCACACGATAGATTTGATTTAGAATTATTGAAATTTATTGATATACAAGAAGATATACTTTATGATTGTATCACTAGATTGGAATAAATGGAGATTACTACCAGAAATCGAAGGTTAGAGTGCAAACAACGCGTTGGATCGGAGGGGGTCGTTTTTTAACATGTTTTCCGTATCATGTAAGCACGTCGAGAGAACTTATTGATAAGTCTGACTGAATGACTGACTGACACTGTTTGAATTTTTTTTGCGTACAATAATTTAGGGCTGACGATACAAACGCTTTTATGAGCTTCGCTTATGTGGACAAGAGAAACGAACAAATATAATAAATAATAAACAATTATAAAGGAACTTTATAGAATGATTATAGCCTTTTCTATCGATTTTGATAAAGAGACATATTTTTTTTCAATGTTAAATGTTTATTTCTTCTGTACAATAAAGAGTATTTTTACTTTAATATAACTCGCTTTAATTTCAAACGTTCCAATATACTTACTTTATTTGTAAAATATTTCGGATCAGACAATACTATATTTTTATAAGTTCAACCTGATATATACATTTAATAAGATTACTAACCAGCCACCATGTATATATTAAATTTATAAAAACTATTTATTTAGTATTGACCGTGTTGATTAAGAAAGTATTTTCAATTAGATTTTAGAGGCCGGTCGTGGCGCAGTGGCACAGGGTGTGACTGTAAAAACCGACTGGTTGTGGGTTCGATCCCCACTCGGGGAGATGAAATATTTACTTAAATTTATATTTCCATTTCTTCGCTCTAGTGTCGAGGCAAAGCGCGGCGTTGAGTTCTGCCACTCAACACGCAATGCCTCCGAAATTCGGCAGAAAGTGGGGAACGGAGTGTCTTAACACTAGGTTCCCTCTGCCTACCCTGCTGTGTGCGGGAGACAGCGTGAAGCTAATTTTATTTTATTTTGTAAAAAAAAATCTACTACTATAAATAACATTAAGCCGTCGTAGCGGAGCGGCACAACTTCTGAATACAAATCAGATAGTTGTGGGTTCGATGCCCACTCTTTCGAATAAATTATGTTCAGTTTTTCACTAGGGTAATGAGACAACGCGCAGCGGTTGAGTTTTATTCCCAAATCCGTTATATCCCGCACACAGCGAGATTCAACGACATAAAAATATATATAATTTAATAATATCCTTTTATTTCTTAATACAAAAAAAATATAGGGTAATAAATATTTGACTAAGTGACTCACTGTCTGATTTTCCTGATGATCTAATCGAAATAGTTCTTTGTTTATATGTCGTACGTAATTTATGTGTGCATGTATTATGTATTGTATTATTGTAATTTGAGAAATAAACTTATCATAAGTTTTCAATGCTAATACATTTAAATTACAAAATATTTAAATATTTTATCGTAATATTTTAAAATTTTAACAATTATTGAATTATTAATAAAAAAAATTTACATGTGTAATGTTGAGACTTTCTTTTGAATTCAAATACCTACCAATAGTTAAAGTGAAATTTATTCAATTTGATTTCATTAATTTACAACTACCATATTACTTATCTATTTATGTATTGGTTATGTTTATTACGAGAAGTAAATAACAAAATAGATAAATTTAAAAAAATGTCATTTATAGCCGTTTACACTATAAATGAGTATAAATAATAAGTATAATAGACCAATTATAAATTGGTCGTTGGAAATTTATTATTTGACTTAATTAATGCGTTTCTGACGCTAAGTTAATGATTATTAAGATAATTCCGTAATACGTTTCAGATAATGGTGAAATTTATATCATTCGTTTCATTATGATTGATGATATTTTTTTCTTAATAATAGACACGATCATACAAACTATCAATATTACTAAAAGTATTGCTTACACTTTTCCATTCGTCGCAAATGAACAAATATTGTACTAAAATTGATTGATTGATGACTGCCTTTTAGTTTTTAGTCATTATCAATTCATATCATTGTAGCATACTCACTTTCCTAGTACTTCCGCTAGCACTGCTGGCGAGACTCTCCGCGTCATAATGACGCGCGAACGCGTATGGGCCCGGATGGTCCCGGGATACACATTGCCCCATAAGCCCGCTCCCACAGAACACAATTAAGAACAATACACTAGGACCAATCACTATAAAAGGTTTTTTGAACCCACTTCACTCTTCATGTAAATCGTTTTTTACGATAGTAGTTATTGTTCACATTCTAATGATGTAATATTATTTAAAAGTCATAATAGTTTTATTTTTATGATTAAATTATTACAGTCAGGCTTAAAATCATATTTTCTATAAATATAAATTCACATATTTACTAAACACAGTTGTTGTCGTAAAATGATACTAATACGAGCAGGTAAATATTTTTATTTGTATTAATAAAATTCTTACAACAATAATGTAATATAACAAACATTGAATTAAAAAAGTTAGATATTGATATTTGAAAATAATATTTGAACTCAAAATTGGTAAAGATATATTTACACCAATTTACTAATATCTCAATTAACATGTGCGAGGGTCGAGGGTCTATAGCTCAACGCCGCACCTGCTGACGGTGGGTGACGGAGCGCGTAGCGCGCACTGCGCTCGATATACGACTGTGACCTGCGCGGGCGCACCCGCGACGCCGCGAACAACGGACCTTGCACAGCTGTTGATTGACTCATGCCATACGTCCGTCGTGTGCCCCTAACTTAAAGGGAACCTGTCGTATTATGTTACAAGACGCTACTTTTGTTATCAATGTATTTTTGAGAATGCAAATGCATTTATTTGTACATATTATGTATCATTAATATAAGTATTGTTTAATTGTTTTATTTCTTCATACCAAAATTAAACTTTTATAAATTATTGTTTGAAAATTACAACATCCGCCAGTCCAGTCGAGTGGAGCCGAGACCAGTCGTGGCGCAGTGTCACAGTGTTTTTGTAGATGCGACTGGTTGTAGGTTCGATCCCCACTCGAGGAAATGACATATTTATTTACATTTATATTTCCATTTCTTCGCTCTGGTGTCATGGTGGCAAAGTGCCACTCATTTAAGTTCCGCCACTCAACATGCAATGCTTCAAGAATTTGGCGGAAAGTGGGGATTGGAGTGTCTTAACGGTTCCCTCTGCTTACCCTGTTGTGTGCGAGATACAGCGTGAAGCTTATTTAATTAGAACATAATAATCACGCAGAATGATAAATACATTTTATATCGTGAGGAGGTTTCCTTGTTTGTACGCCATACTAGTGAGGACTCAAGCGGGTTATGTGAGCCTCATGTGAGGCCGGCAGACGTATCACGTTAACACTATCCACGAACACCTCACGGCGCTCCTCCTCGACCGCCACAGGATGAGATTACGGGAATCAGGAGATTCTTGGCTGCCGTAGCCCCAACCTGTCGCGATCGAGGTGGGGGCACCTACGCGGAGAATAAGAAACACCTGCCGCAATCGTAAAATGGACAAAGGCGAGATAATAATATTTATGGATATTGAAGTTTTGGTAATTTATAATTTATTATGTAATTACTATTGGATGCGTGATCTTGCAAATTGGATAGTAAATGCTTGTAAATTATTATTATAGCTGTTCAAAATTGGACTATTTTGTTAGGAACATTTGCATATTTTTAGATTAAGAAGACTTCATTTGGTTGTTATTAGTGGATACTACGCAGAACATTATTAAAGAAAACATTATTATCTGATAATATAGAGTAGTTTCGACAGTTGGACTAGACACAGGAGTTAAATCTATTAAGATGAAGGCCAAAATTCTTTGAAAAATAATAAAGTCAAAATGCAAAAAAAACTTTGAGCACGTCAGAGGGACATAAAAAAATAAATAATAAAGTATAAAAAAATAAAAACAACTGTAGTGTTTACTATATATGCTCAAGTTTCATATATATTCTTTTAATAATTCTAATATTTAGGTCCTAGTCTTTTATTTATTTCTTTGGAACTTGTTTCTTTTAAAATTATGGGGTTTTTTAAAATAATTTATAAGTAGTTTGTCAAGGTTTTTTATAATTATTTGTGTTAGTAATAAATTACTGATTAGAAATAATATTCATTTTCGCAAAGAAAATTATATTGATCTTTAACGTCTCGAGTGTGAATCGAACCCACCTGTCGCCTTTCCTGTTATTTGTGCCTGTGCACTTTATTTCACTCATTCAATTTACACATTTCGGTGCATATAGCCTATATGTACCAGAGCATGGATAACGAGCCTGTAACCTATAAAAATGCGAATAGGAATAGAATAATAAAAAATAAGAATATAAGAAAATAAAAATTCACTATCACAGTAACTATTTATATCACAAGCGTAATACGGAATGTTGTTGACAAGTAAATAAAAATATGTTTACTTGTCATGTTGACAGTTGCTAAACCGACAATAGCGGTGACTTAAACTTTTTCTAATCTTAAAATTAATATTACAAAGGCGCAAATCAAAAAAACTATATTTTAGAACGAAAATATTATTCTATGTCGGGAATGATAACTCGCGCTAGAGCCTTCTCCACACAAGCGCTGAAGGTTATCAATAATGTTGCTAAGCAACAATTTGTTGTGACTCTGGACAGTGGTAAGTAAAAAAAACTTCATCGTTATTTTCTTAAAATTTCTACTAATAAATAAAAAATCGAAAAGGAACAAAACATTTATCACCTTTAAAATTTTTAAATGGCTTTTAATTTTTATTAAGTTTAAAAGCCATGTATCTATTTTACATCAACAATTATTTTTTAAGTTTGTGGTTCCTACTGAATAATTTTAATTAAATTGATAAATTTTCCTCAACTTCTTATTAGATATTTATTAAATTTAATAATAAAATTTTTCAACAGCAGAAGCAACAATAAGTTATGACAAGAAAGTTCAACAAATAACTTTTATTCACACAAATGTTCCAAAAGAGTTTCAAGGGAAAGGTGTTGGAAAGTTGTTAGCTCAGGTACAATAATTTTTTTTCAGCTTTACGTTGTGTCCTGCATGTACTCACATCTGCTGAATTTTGAAGGTGTTGTGTATTGAGTAGCAAAACTCAATGCCACACTGTGTTGATACCAGAGCGAAGAAATGAAAATATTAAATGTTTAATTCCTTCAAGTGAGACTTGAAAACGCAACCTGTCATGTTTACAGTCACAGCCTTCTGACCACAACTGGCTTCAAATTATTATTATTTTACTTAATTGTAAGATATTTTTATTAATTTAAAATATAAGTAATTTTACTTATCTTTAACCATAATTATTCCTTAATTTTTATTCTTTTGCTGCCTTCTTATAGCAGGCAGAGGGAATGTTAACAATCCCCATTTCCTACTTTCCCTCAATTATCAAGACATTACATATAGAGTTGCAGAACTACGTACTGCTATTTGTATTGTTACCAAAAAGATAAAATTAAATTAATTCATCCCCCTGAAGTAGTAATCAAATCAACAACTATTGTGTTTATCATTTCAATCAATGATGGTTTATACTAGTTTCTTTTATGGCTGATTTCTCAGTTATTTTATTTTCAACAGCATGCATTTGACTTTGCTCTGGAAAACACGCTCGATGTGATTTGTAAATGTCACTTTCTTGCTAAATACTATGAAGATAATATAAATAAATTTAAAGATATTGAGGTTAAATTTGACTTAGAATAAAATGGATACATCTTGGTACAAGTGTAACATACATTATTATATAAGAGAAAAATATTATGGAAAAGCTAAAACTATAGCAAAAGAAGCATCATCTAATTATACAGAAAATGCAGAATTCTTATTCTATCATGGCATATCCAACATTTTGGAAGGACAAATACAAAAGGGTATAAATGATTTAAGGCCTCTTCAATCTAACAAAGATATAAAATTTGCTGTAATAATGGCACTAATATATGGATACAAATTACTTAATTCTTATGAAAGAGATGACCTATACAATTTAGAATCAAGATTGAAAGAAGAACGTAAACTGGCTACTTCTTTATCCTTCTACTATACTGGTCTATTTCTGTCATTTGGAGAAAATTATGAAAAAGCATCTGATTATATAAATAAAAGTCTAAAAAAAGATCCCAGTAACTTGGATGCTATAGTCCTCAAGGCATGGAATGATATGTATTTAAGTATTGGTGAAATTCAATCTTCTATTGTAGACTGTTTTGAATTAGCACTACAAAAAGATGATGGAAATCTATGTGCTTTAATAGGATTGGCAAAATTTAAGTATTTGGCAAGAGATTTTGATGCTTCTAACCTATTGTTAGACAAATTAATAGTTAAACATCCAAGCCAACTTGTACCTATAGTTGAAAAAATGAAAAATGAATTTGCTAATCAAAAATGGGATGCAGTATATGATGCTTTAGAAAGAGTCTTTTCTTTAGAGCCAAACAATGTTGATGCACTAAAAATCCGAATCTTTTTAGCTCTTTGTAAAAATGCTGATTATATTGAAGCAGTTGATATACTTAATAATTTCTTCACTGTTTTGGAAAATGAGGAGCCTTCTAATGGATATCTTTTTTGTAATACCGCACAAGTATTTTCAAAAATATGCGCAAGATCTAGTGCGGTTCTTTCTCAAGTATATAGATTTGCACAATATGCATCTGAAATGTATTCTAACAATGTTGATTATCTAAGTGAAGTTGGATATCAATGTATTTTGCAAGGCAAATATAAGGACTCATTAAGTTTCTTCAAAGCTGCGAGTAAAATTGATAGCAATTCTATAACTGCATTATGTGGACTTACCCTCTGTCAAATGTTTGAAAATGGTTCAGTCGATCAAATTGCCCAACAAATCGAACTTTTATATGAGATGCAAGGAAATCAGAAATTTCCGATTTTATATCTACTATCAGCACAATTGAATAGCAAAAATTCAAATGCAGTATCATTCTTAAACAAAGCAGTTGACACAAAAATATTATTGGCCGACGTCTATCCTTACAGCTTAGAATACATTAAACATTTAGATCCAGATTTCTTGATGGAAGTATATAAAGAATACAAAAAACATTTACCCAAAAAACCATTTGTAATTATTGGTCATTTGCTATACTCACAGGATGAAAAGAACACCTTAGTATCAAAGTGTATAAGCCTATTGGATACTATTTGCAAAGCGTGTCCAGGATTAATAACTGCTTTGTTTGAACTGGCAAAACTGAAGTTCTTATTTGGATATTCGAATGAAGCGCTAAAATTGACTCAACGGATTATTGATATTGATAACACGCATGGAGGTTGTCAAGTTTTGATTGCACAAATTAATATTCAACAGGGGGCTTTTACTAAGGCAGCTCTATGCTTAGAAATGTGTCTCAGTTACAACTTTAAAATACGCGACAGCTCTATGTATCATTTCCTGAATGGTATTATTTTGAAAAACTTGAATCAATCGGAAGATGCCTTGTCAAGTTTTAATACAAGTCTTCAAATATTAACAAGTAGAAGTAACATAAACAGGCAAAATGAAGCTGATTTAAATATAGTTGATAAAACTACATTGTTTTTGCAAATAATTGAATTACAAACAGCTTTAGGACTATATGGAGAAGCAGGCAAGACTATGCAGGTAAATATAATGAAAATATATTTAATAACTATCAGGTCAAGCTTTTATTTAAAAACTTTACTACTAATTAGTTACATGTAGAAACTGTATGATTTATGTAACAATACTAACCGCTTTTTCGCTTAGAGTGGCGAAAAAGTAGGTAGATTTTTCTTATAAAATTAAAATATGCCAGCAAATAATTGCGATTACCAATTACTTACAATGTAATGTTTCTTTTTTTTCATGATTTTCTTCTTTTAGGAAGCCATTCAGGAAATATCGTATACAACGGAAGAAAGCCGTTTACTTATAGCTCGGGCAGACTTAGCATTACAGAAAGGCGATATCGACAATGCCATAGAGATTCTTAACGAAGTCAAACCTGGTCAGCCTTATTATTTCCAAGCTCACAGCAAAATGGCGCACATTTATTTGAAAGAGAAAAACGATAGGGCAATGTTTACAACGTGTTTCAAAGATATTGTTAATAATCATCCATTGACAGACGCACATGCTATGATGGGGGATGCCTATATGTCGATTCATGGTTAGTAAAAATAATGCTTATAATTTATACTGGAAAATGTCACTCAGCCAGCCTTCTCTTCTTGTCTGGTTTTTTTTTCGACGGTCAATACACTCAATTCTCATTCGATGGATTAAAGTATATTTTCATATCCTCGGTCTGGTAAGAAGACAACGTGGCGTAACTCATTACGCCAGTAAACATGCAATATCTTCAAATATTGCATGGACAAAGGGGACATTCTCTCTTTACACCAGGTTCCCTATGCCTACCCTGCTATATGAGGGATACAGCTTGAAGCCAAAAAATATTTATTTTTCATTGCAGAACCTATACAAGCAGCTGAGTCGTATGAAACAGCATTAAGAGGGAATCCTAAAGATATTCAATTAGTGAAGAAACTTGGCACAGCGTTCATCAAAATGCACGAATATGACAAAGCGACATTGCACTATGAGAATGCCATCAAATTACTGAATGACGATGAATTGAGATTTGAATATTTTGAGCTACTTATAAAGGTATAATTTAGAATATATATTATATATACATTAGAAAAAGTCATATTTTCGGAGTTTGATGTCACATAATATGCTTTTTATACCGCCGCCACCGTAGCGAAATTGAGTAATGGTTGAAATTGCAGGAGAATAGGCTACCTTAATTTAATACAAATTTCTATTTTTTTTTAAGGTATCAATGTAAACGTTATTTTGCACTTAATTAACATTTATTAGTTTAATGTGATTTTTTTCCAATAATTATTTATTATTAATATATTTTTTTTTAATTTAGGAACTAACACTAGAGTTTTATTCGTCTTTTAAAAATCATTCAACTTTTGAGGTTTTTAGAGGCGCCGATTCTAACCTCGTTAATTAAAATTTTTATACGTTTTCTAAAAAATAAAACTAATAAATTTCTTTTAAAAATGTATCTCTTCATATCTATCCTATTGTTTTCACAATATATTTTTTTCAGCTCAAACAATACAGCAAAGTGGATTCCGTAATAACCTCTGAACTAAACCAATTGTACAATAAGGAAAAGGATATAAGCACTTTAAAGCGTCGCGTACGTCTGTTACTAACACAAGCTAAAAGTCGCGATTTAAAAAACGCACAAACCAACACTAACTCAATCCTACAAGAGGCTAAAGATTTACAAATGGCGGTCCTTAAAAGAATAGAAATAGATTCCAGAGGAGATTTGGAAGAAGAGAAGAAACGACTGTCCATGATTTTGTGTTCGTTGGCGAAGATTAAATCGTTAAAAGAACCGGCCGTTGCTGCTAATCTTTATTCTGAAGCTCTAATTCATGTTCCAAGGGATGCTAATACTTTGTTGGATTTGGCTAAATTATACGCGCAGGTGAGTGCTTTTCGCGCTGTATCCCGCATATGGCAGGAAACTAAGTATTTAGGAACTCCCTTCATCACGCACTGCCCAATTTTGAAAACTTGGTTGTTTTACTTATTTAAAAAAACGTATAAAAATTTTAACCGACCAGGCGCTCTGACCACTAAGCTATACGTTCTCATCAAGCTACGTCGAAATTTTTATACGCTTGTTACAACTTATTTATATTGTTATCATCTCTGTAGGGAGATTTATACAAATTTCTGCTACCCAAAGATTATTACTAAGAATTATCGTCTGGCTATAAAATTGTATATTTTTCTTTCCCAAGTGTGGATAATAAAGTGTTAACTTTAAAAAAATGTTAAAAATATTTACTTATTTTACTAATTTATTCCCTTTAATGAGAATTGCACCCACAACCGTCGCGTTTACGTACTCTGTGTCGCTGACCCAAACGGCAATAATGATGGTGTCGTCTTGCTAGTACATGTTTAACTAAAGGACATTGTTATATCAATTTACATTAATTGAATATAAATCTACTGTTTAGATTATATTTAGTTACAATGTGAGGCTAGTCATAGCATAGGAGCTCAAGCGTGTGACTGTAAACGTGACATATCGTGGGTTCGATTTCCACTCGAAGAAATAAAATATTTAATATTTTTATTTCTTTGCTCTGGTGTCAAGTCAAAGCGTGGCGTTAAGTTACGCCACTCAACAGCAACGCGTCCACAGATTTGCGGAAAATAGGAGACGAAAAAACACAGAAGTGACTCAATGGGAACGTTGTGTATACACTAGGTCCCCACCTCCCCTCTCTACACTACAATGTAAAAATAAAATGTTAACTAAATTAAGAGAAAAAGAAAACTCACGATAACAAATTTGTTTTCAGATGAATAATTCTGAAAAATGCGAACAAACTTGCACTGTGCTCTTGAACGCTGATCCAAACAATGAATCTGCCGCTGTTATGATGGCCGATTTGGCGTTTCGTAAAGTAAGTAATTTTTTTTGTTAGTTCTACGAGGCCGCCGTGGTGCACAGGCACAAACTTACAACTGAAAAAGCGACGGTTATGAACTCGATTCCCACTCGTGCGAATAAAATCTCATTAGACTAGATCTCTTTCCATATCCGAAAGTAACCAAAATTTTTACAACAGATTCGGTTATGGTGATGGATGAGTTTTTTTTTATTTCGGATATTCGATAGGTATAGCTCAACAAATACGTTATGAAGCTTGTGAACACAGAGATGAGTCTAACGCGCGCTTCGTTACTTTATGTTAATAAATATATACGAACATGCTTAAATTACTTAAATCTCTACTGTGCTGCGTGTTGTGATTGGGCTCAAGGAGTAGCGGTGAGTGAGTGTCAGCGGGAGCTTCAAGGATCCGTCTTTAAATCATAAATTTCTTAACAAGTTGTACGTTTATGGTTACTTAGCTTCATAACATCCCAGATCTATTCACAGGTGGACTTGGAAACAGCACAACGTCATTTAGAGCAGATATTGTCAGTGAAAGCGAGTAGTTGGGAGGCGCTCGCGCAACTCATAGAGGTGCAGTGGCGTCGCGGTAAGCTGTCCGAAGTGGAACAACTCATTGAGAGTGCGAGGAATTTGATAGACAGTCGGGAGAATAGTGGTAACTATTATGATTTATTTGTTTTATTATAAGTGTTTTTAGAAGGACAAAATTTATTTGTATATTTTTGCGTTAAAATTTCTGTAAAAGCCTATAGCTGCTTATTACGTTTAAATAGTATCGACTATATAAAAATAATAATGACCTTCAAGCTAGCTTTAACAATATAATACCAAGATACCTAGTGTTAAGATACTCCATTTTCCGCTTTCAATTCCGAATTTGAGGAATTGCTTGTTGAGTTCTGTGTAACTTAGGGCCGTATTTTATCTGACCACTGCAGAGAAATGAACGGGATATTTCATTCAACCGAATGGAGTTAAATGAATCCACATCCATCATGTTTATTAGATCTGTCTTGTATAACAATTCACCATGCAAAAAAAACGCAGTTTTAGTTATATGAGACAAACGTAAATATAAGAAAAGTTTTACGAAACAGTTCAATTTAAAGTTTATTTTAATAGAGGTTATATGAATAAGTGGTGAATTGAGGCTACCGTGACGCATTGGGACAAGGTCTGACTGGTCTGATGATTATGGGTTTGATACCCACTCTGGGAAATTACTTTTTACAATTTATCCCGCTTTGAAGGATTTATTTTTTATGTCCTAAAAGTTGAATCATTCAACACGAAATATTTCGAATTCGAGCCGAAAGTAAAGAACGGAACATGACTCCGGAAGGATGTTTAATCTGTGTAACCTGCTGTGCGAAATAAAGCGCGGGCTCCGCCACTCCGACACGCACTGTTTCGGAAATTGGACGGTGCGTGGGGAACCGAGTGTCTTGAAACTGATTTCCGTCTGCCTACCCTGCTAAAAAAATATCTGTAAATAAACATAAATACACCTCCAGGCTTCTCCTACTGCCTCGGTATATACTCAATGTACGAAGGCAAATTAAACGCCGCGCTCCGACACTTTAACCAAGCTAGGAAGTCTCATTTTGGAAGTTCGGCCGCCAGACGCATGGTGCTCTTGTGCCTGTCGCAGCAGCCTGATGTTAGTGAAGCTATGGTGGGAAGTGAGGAATCGTAAGTATGGATTTTCATTTAGATTTTGATTGATGTGTACAGTTTGCGAAAGTTAAGCTGAGCTTTGTATTTGTGTTAGTAATTATAAAAACAGAGCCAGAAATACTTTTCAAAATAATCTACTTAACTTACTATTAGAAATTAATAAAAAATCCAAATTAAAAATATTTTAATTCATTTACTCCGGTCAACCTCATCATTTTTACTTTCGTCTGTTGTGTCGTTTAGAGTTAATAATGATAACAAATCTTTTATTTATATCATCAAGTACACCGTTGTGTCCACGATTTTATGCTGCTCTTTATAGTGAAAATCTAAATAAATCAATAAAAATAAATAGTCTGTGTATATATAGGATAGTTGTAGGTAAAATTATGAGTCACAGACATGTTTACCTTGAAAAAAAATTACCTCGGTCTTATTAAATAAAGTTTAGAATTGGAATCCGCTTATTAAGCACATAGATTGAATAAAACAGAAAAATACTGATTAAATTTTAACTTTAGCTTCACCCGAAATATAAATATTATGAACTTTTAATAATTACTACTTTTAATATTATGATCATTATTTACAGCGACACTCGCTTACTAGCTCTAAGAACAGCAGAAAAGCTATTAGCGGAAGTATCACCAACAGAACGTAAAGCGCTTCAAGCGCTTTTGCAGCTAGCTACTAAACAGAAATCAAGTGCTGAAAGAGTGCTCAATGAAATATTGCCACTGGCCACTGAAGAGGGATATCAAGATGATCCTTACCTTATACTAGCTATTGCTAATGCGTGAGTTTTACAGTACGGTTGATGAGTCGTGGCCACTGAAGTTATCTGTAAATGGCTGTGCAGATTTGGTTTTAGGACTTTTTTTATTTTTTCCTGAGTAAACAATGCGCAAGTTTGCAAAGACTAACTTTAAAGCGGTCACAACTCGTTGACTGTACGGTATATTATTATAGAATTATTGGTTATATTTATAATAGAATAATTTGAATGTAAAGATTTAGATAAAACAAAATAATTATAAATATTTCCGGTTCTGTTCCCCACATTTAACCGAATTCTTGTTAAAAAATTATATTCATATTCTAATGTTATCTATATATGTACTTGGAATAAGACTTGCAATTAACAAAAAAATATCGACATTTCTATTAAAGATACAACATAGTGAAGCAACCAACTCGTGCGAAAAACATACTTAAACGGGCAATATCTTCTATTCCTTGGACACCTGAAAAAGCGGATGGCTTAGAGAGGTAATTTGACCTTTTTTTTTTCAAATAAAACAATTTAGTATTAAAAAAAAATATATGTTATAAAATCTCAAGTTTTAATTGTAAGTTATTTAACTACAAAAATCTAATCATTCCAACATTTACTTTTATAACATATAACATTTTTTTTAAGCATAATCATACATAACAAAATCAATTACTACACTATAATAATTAGTAAACTTGTCAATTGGGGGTCGGTCGATGTAAATTTGCACTCATCACACACATTTTGTATGAAATTAAAACAAATTAATATTAAATTAAATCAGCTTCACGCTATATCCCGTATACAGCAGGGTAGGCAAAGGGAACCTGGTGTTAAGACACTCCGTCCCCTACTTTCGGTCGGATTTTTCGAGGCAGTGTGCATTGTGTATAAAAGACAGAAAGAAGTAAGGTTTAATTATTTCGAAGTGATATTATAGTCTCTTAATGTTCGACTATTATACATATTTTAGGTGTTGGTTAGAAGTTGCAGAAAATCAAATAAATTCAAGCAGAATGGATGCCGCTAAGGAAATTTTAACTAAAATCATAACGCATAATAACTCGTGCGCAGCTGCATTCCAATACTTAGGTAATAGCTTTAATTATTTTAGACTAAGGAACTCGTGCTATAAATATTTTAATAATAAAATCTCTCATATTTAGCAAATTACATACATACATATGTACAAATTTTCCATCGTATATTATTCATTACTCGGAATTTTCTAGGTATTTATATGTCTGTCTGATCAATGGCGGAACTCAACGCCGCCCTTCGCATTGTTACCAGAGGCATTGATAATATTAAAACCGAAAACCGTCGCGTTTTACATTCACACGCTTGCGCCCCTGCGCTTATCTCTTTCAATAATTGTAAATTAAATACATTACTTAAAATGATATATGTACATAAAAAAATAATTTATAGCTTAAGGCTTATAATTGAAGGAAACGTTATATGAAATATCTAAATATATAAGAAAAAAGAAAATTAATTAATCAATTGAAGCAAAGTGAGCATTTGAAAGTAAATAATTTCACATATTTCAGGTTATATAGCAGAAAAGGAACAAAATTATAAAATATCAGCATATAATTATGATAAGGCTTGGATCCACACCGGCAAGAATGATTTAGCTATTGGATACAAATTGTCCTATGCATACTTAAAGTTGAAAAAGTATCCAGAATGTATAGTCGTTTGTCGACATATTTTGAAAATTCATCCAGATTATCCCAAAATTAAGAAAGAAATTTTGGAAAAGGCTAAAACTAATTTAAGGACATAAAACTGTAAAACATTGTAATATTATTAATATTTACTAAAATATTTTTTAATAGTATTTTCCGTAAGTTGAAATTTTATTATTTTTCTCTGTGTAATAAAGAAAACAAAAATATGGTTTAAATAAAACTTCTATATATTATCATAGTATTGTTTTTTTTTAAAAACCTATCTGTATTCTAATTATAAAGTGTAGATTTATTAAATCTATATTATTTACAGTCAAGCAGTTGAGACTGAACGATGCATGTCATCAAACTTTCATGCATAATGAAAGTTTGATGACCACACATACAGTATATTTATAATAAAAAAGTAGATCTTTGACTGCAAACGCGACGGTCCTGGATTCCATTCTCGCTCGGGGAATGAATTATTTTCTTTTCTTCGCTCTGGAAAAAAAAACAAAGCGCGGCTTTGAGGTCTTCCACTCGACGCACACTATCGTGAAAATTGGCGGAAAGTGGGCGATGCATCTTGACACATATGTAGGATACAAGAACGTGGAGTAAAAATTACCTATTTTCGAGTTAATGTACTGGCTGTGTACATTAATTAACTTCGTGATTCTTCCTTGAGCGTTGAGTCATTTAATAAATTACTATTAAATAATAAAAATTATAGATATTACTGACATATATTTAAATGGTGTAAGTTCTTATATGGGTTTCTATTTGAACTTATTATTCTAATTTATACCAATTTCTTGTCTATAGCTAGCTCATTGAGTTGAGATTGAGAGGAGATGACATCGGAAATACGAATTAACCTTCGAAGTGGTTCAATTTCTAAATATTGACCAAATGTTAATAGTGTTTCATTCTAATAGTGACATTGGAAAACATTTGAAAAAGCAATATCGTTATCGATTACGAAATCGCAAATAAAAGAATCAGATAAATATGCACAAATATTTTATTCAACAACTATGCATTGTGACCTTGCACCTATTGCATTAAAAAACTGTATGCGAATACTGTTGCAATCTATACTAAACTACTTTTTTTTCAAATGAAATGTTAATTGATATATTATGTTTAATTGAATTAATCTTCATTCTCCTCTTGTTCGAGGATTGTCTTGAAGCAGAAAGGTTGGAAAATATAACCCAGACCCGAGTAGAATTTGCTCATGAACTCTACCCTGTAAACATAAAGAAAAGATAATGTTTAATAATATGAAGAAGTATTTTTTAAATAAAAGAAATTATATATACGCTTTGCAGTATCTATAGCTGCTATATCTCCGTCCGTGGGGAACGAAATGTCTTGTTGTGATCAAGACACTTCGTTCTCCACTTTCCAGACATTACGTTTTAAGTGGCGGGATTCAACACTGCGCTTTGTCTTACTGAAAAATTATAATGACTCATTACTCAAAACACAAACATCATGTTTACAGTCTGACACTACCCTACTATTCTAGGACGACAAAAAAATATTAAATAGTGATATATCTCAATAATAAGAAATATTAGGAGTGTAAATTTAGAACTGTCTTCCGAGGTAGTGTGATATTTATGTTCTTTCGACAATGAAAAAAAGGCTCACAAAAGTCTATGTGGATAAAAAATATAAACATTTAATAAAGATTTCGTATTGATTGAAATTGTAAAGATAATACTGACCAGTGCAAACGCAATGTGTGCAAGAAAGCGGAGAGTCCTTCCATCATAACCAAGATGGCCAAAGTGAAGAGCGCCCAGAAAGTGAACGCTACATACAGTTTTATGGCACCAATGTAGTTATGGTCCTTGAGTCCGAAACTGAGCACCATGTTCCATAACACCTCGGACAATTCTGAAAATATTTTATTCTTAGTTTTACGTTGTATCTCGCATATAATAAAGAAATATAGTATAGAGCAAAGAAATTAAACTATTTATCCCATGAATATGAATCGAACACACAATCATCGCTTTTGCAATCGTGTCGTCGTTAGTTTATATCGTTAATGCATAATTTTAAAAATAAACGATTAATCGAATTTATATCACGATTAACGAATTTCTAAAAATCAAAAACCAGCTTCACGCTGTATCCCGCACACAGCAGGGTAGGCAGAGGGAACCTAGTGTTAAGACACTCCGTTCCCCACTTTCTGCCGAATTTTGGAGGCATTGCGTGTTGAGTGGCAGAACTCAACTCAACCAGTCGGTTTTTACAGTCACACTCTGTGCCACTGCGCCACAACCGGCCTCAACGAATTTCTATCATGTTTTAAATAACCAAAATATAGAGAAATAAGAGAGTTGCAGCTAATTTAAAGTTTAATCTGCCTAATGATACTATTAGCATTTTATTAAAACAACATTTAAGAACATCATTTTTTTAACCTCATGTAGGATGCCGTATCCCACATGGAGTAGGCGAACTTAGACATTCCGTTTCCCGGTTTCAGCTTAATTGTCGTAATATTATGTGTACTATAGTAACAAAATTCAACACCGCATTTTGTCTTGTTACCAGAGCGAGGAAATAAAATTATTAAATCATTCATTCAGTCGAGTGGGAATCGAAACCACAACCGTCGCATTGACAGTCACACGCTGTGTTACTGCGTCACGACGGCTTCGTAAAATGTTTTATTAGTATATAAACGACTATACGAGTAAATATAATTACCTGCGTGAGCAAGAGATAAAGCCCACAATCGCAAATAAGAAGCTGTATGAGAGATAGTACTGAGTACATATTCAATAGTATGAATGGCTTGATGGATCATGATCTCGCTGAAAGGCTCGTCTTCGTGGTCGTGGCCGCCGGACGACTTGGCTTCAGGTTTGGGGGCAGCACTAATATCGGTTTGTTCTTGCATTTCAATACCTTGGTTTACACTGCCGTTCGATTGTTCAGGCTGCAAGTTGTTATTTGTTTAGATTATTATTAGTATGAATGTATATGACCAAGACCATCGTGGTGGCGGCATAGCGTTTAAATGTAAGCACCAAAATATTTAGGATCATGCTATTCCTATTTACTTTAATGTTATTATAATATTTTCGCATTGGTGACAAGACATGAAGTGAACGCAGCGTTAAGATCCACTGCTTAGCACACAATATCTCGAAAAGTGAGTAGAAAATGACGAATGGAATGTCTTATCATTTCATTCCTTCTGCCTACCCTGCCATGTTCCTGTCATACAGAATGACGGAGCTATAAGAGGTATATAAAAAAGGGATAGCATAATTTGTCATTACATATTTCTTTTGTAATATCTAATTTTAAAATTTATTCAATAGAAAATATTATAACATGCTATAATTTAAACAGTTTTCATCTTTATGTTCTATCCCGAAAATAACAGTGTAAGCAGAGAAAACCATTCAAGACACTCAATTATTCACTTTCCACCCGATAAGTAAACATCTTGAACATTTAAGTGGCAGAGCTCAATGCCGCAATCTGTCTTATCAAAACGAGGAAATAAATAATTCGTTATCTTAAGTAATATTGAACTCACACCATCAGGTTACCTCATTTATTATTTAAATATTTTGTTGTATAAATTCGTAACAAACCTTAGCATGCTCTTTCTTACTTGCGGTTAACAAGTACAGAGGTTTGCCCAACAACATGACAGGCACGCAGCAAAGAGCCACAAGTACGAACACACGTTGAACTAGACCCTGGCCGTCGAACATGAACTCGTTACAACCCTCCTCCGGTTCCGTTCTGGAGAACAACATCATGTTGATGAAGAGGATCAGGACAGATGGTGCACATCCTTGAGTGTAGGCTTGATCTGGAAACAAAAGTCGTAATTTTTATATAATGATAAATATTTGTAAGAAATGAAAATGAAAAAGGTGCACTTCGTTTTTGGATTCCGCATCTCAAAAAACAGAACCAATTTAAAGGACCACGAAATAAGTGAAACTCGCACTTAACCAGTTTATTTTTGTCAGATTGACATATTGTATTCAGGGGAGACAGAGAATCTAGTGTCACAAGAATCTTTTTTTATATAATAGCTGCTTCTAAGCAGCTGTTTGACCTATATTACCCGTCACAAATTTATATAACATCCACACCATCTGGATATGTGGCACTCCACTACTGTGCGGTTCCCCACTTTCCGCCCGTTTATAAACTTATTTATATGTATAACTAAGTACACTTAGATGAACATGATATAATAAATACCTTCATTTAAAGTACTGTAGGCAACCCATTTGTAGAACATCATGAACACCATGTACAAGAAGAGGAGACATAAGAAAACGACTTGTGGGATGAACTCCAGGATGATAGAGTAGCGACGCTTGAAGAAACTAAAACAAAAAATAATAAAATTAAAGTGTTATATTATTCTAACTTCTAATCAAATCCATAAAAAAAAATATTTTAGTTAAAGATTTTTTTCAGCTCACAGCTTTTTTACAAAAGGAAGCCAAGAAACATAATGACATGAACACTTTAGCTACGAGGAGGACTCATAAAATTAATTGAAATGATTACAAAAAAAGTTCTAAAGATAACTAAGTGTTAACTTACTTGTAGTTTACGACACTCATGCAAACACCGAAGATCATGTGGACGACACCAAAAATGATGGACAGTTTCATTTTGTAAGAGTTCAAGAAAATAATCTTGTTTTCAGCAGTCTAGAAAAAAAAATATTAGGCTCACTTTTTATCCCGCTTATATTTCCGCATCGACTATTTTAGAGACATCGCGTGTTGAGTGGCGGAACTCAACACCGCGCTTTGTTTTGTTACCCAGAACGAGGAATTGATAATCACTCATTTTCCCGAGTAAGAATAAAACCCAAAAGAAAATATAAACATGGAATATGATTTTTTAAACTGTTATAATTTGAAGAAGGTAGATATTTTAGTGTAAATTAACATAAATAGAAAAACATTTATTCTTATAAAATTAATTAATCAAAAAAAAATACTTACTTGCCAAATAGGATCAATACCGATGAAGTATGGTGTGTCGATATATGAAGTTTTCGGGTCCATTGACAAGGCAGCGTTCGACTCGAGGGTTTCATTATTATAAGGAACGACCCACGATGTACCGAAGATATTCATCGATTTCGAGAAAATGTCGTTGTATACAATTCCAGTGTACATGGAAAAGCAGCCCATGAGAAGAATAATGTAGCGACCAGCGAAGAAAATGTTCCAGATTTCATTGTTAGATTTCTTAGCGGCAAGGGAGACTTCTTTGATGACCATCCAAGCGCCAAACAAGGCCATGATCAAGCCGTGGCCTAAATCTCCGAACATCACAGCGAAAAGGAACGGGAAAGTGATGATTGTGTAGAGTGCTGAAGAAATACAGAATTATGTTATTAGATTGAATTTGATATAACTAACTAACTTTTTGATAAGAAGTTTGCTGTATTCTTGCATATCTATTAACTGCAAATCCTAAACATTATATAGCTGAAGATTTAGTTTGGTAAACCACGCAAATCGCATAAACTAGCTTGAATTGAAAAATTTTTTTTGCGTTGAATTGTCTATTTGCCCAGGAAAGGTATACGTTAAATTAAACAACGTTTACACTCTCTATGGAATTTTGTTATTTCTATTTGACCACGGAAAATGCTTAACTTTTTGGGCATCATATTATACATGTTTTACTTTACCTGGATTACATTCCCTGTAAGAAGCGACACCGTAAGAATCAATAAGGTTCTGGAATCCGCGAGTGAAGCGATTAGTGCGATTGAATGTAGGCGGCACTTCGTCCGTTTCGATACAGTTGAGGAATGACGGGATAGAACTTCCACATGCGTTCTGTAATTAAATAAGTTGAATATTTTAACTGTTTGGAAAATTATTTGCTTATGCTTAGAAATAGAAGAAAAAAAATGGAGGTATATTGATACAGTATGATTGATGAGTCTTGTCCGCTCTAAAGTTGGGCTTTCTGAACTTTTGCGTATTGTACACCCGGAAAGGAAATAAACAAAAGTGAGAAATATCGTAGAATCAAATCTGCGCTACCTATAGACTACAGCTAACTTCAGGGCAGTCACGACTTGTCAGTGAGACTGTACTATTTGCGATAAACAGGAGATTTTGATTTTTTTAGAAGTAATTTATTCTTCATGAATAGTCCTGATTTGCATTTTGAGTTATGACTCCAAATTTGACTTCAATATTTCCTTTGAAGACTAGCTAATATGCTATGAGTTTACATTGTTAAAATATTCGATTTTTTTCAAAAAAAAATTAAATAAAAACATCGTTTAATATAATAATTTCGACGTAGCTTAAAATCCGCTACCAATTTTTTTACGTTTTCTAAAAAAGTATAATTTATTGAATGCTCTTTAGTTTCGCTTTAAAAAGCATTTTGGCTTAAAATTAAAACTGATACATACCGATCCATCGGCTAGAGCCTTTTGAACATTAGGTAAATCAGCAGTAGGCACCCAGCATTCACCGATAAGGCATTTCTTAGTGACGTCCATGTTGAATAAATTCAATGTATGGTAGATGGCCTTCATTTTACGGACCATGATGGACCAGCTGCCAAGCTCTTTGGCGACGCTCATGAGAACACGTTGCCTGTGGTCCCGGGTTTGATTTAGGACCTGTTTTCCAATACAGAATAGATTTACAATTATGTCATTTAAATATACACTACTGTACGATTTCTGAATATTAATCAACTGTTATCTTGTAATCAAATACTAATGACAATTCAGATTTGTATTTCACAAATTTAGTAATAGTATAGGATGAGCTTATTTCTAGTAGACTTTTTCTATTTTACACAACATAATTTTTATTATATTATAATTTATAAATTTATTATATTATAGTTGTAACTATTATTATATATGGATTCAATTTTATTTTGTTCTAACTCATACCATGTTAAGATCTTCCAAACGGGTCCTGACTCCCTTAACCATGTCTTGCCTCTCGGTGTTGGACGGTGGGCACGGGTACAAAGACGCGTGGAACCCAGTACATACTTTCTTGATGCGGGATTTTAATTGTTCACCTTGGAAGAACGCGACGAAGACGGTTTTGTAGATTTCGTTACCCTGTCAACATGAGTGTTAAGTGAGTTCTCACTAAGTTTGTTTTGCAAGTTTAAATATAAAAAAAAGAGATTTAAATATAAAAAAATCTAATTTTAGCTTTTTCTATTTCATTAATACGATTATCTTATTATTAGATTAAGAATTATTAGTTATTCTATTCTTTAGCTTGTGAAATTATTTTCTTATTTTTTTTTTATAATTCGCTTTCCGCTTGTTCCGTGAAAAAAATATAATATCTAATATGTTAAATATGTTTAATTGTATTATTTTAATAAAATAATAAACAATATTACCGTATTAGGATCTTCCAATGGTTTCTCAAGCTCGGCGCGTCTCAAAAACACATTGCCTCTAGAAATACGCCACAACATACGCTCGAAGGCGGGGACGCGCTCGCGCTGCACCACGCCCGCCACGAACCCGAGACGGCCGCGCGCTGCTGCTTGCTGGCCAGTCTCGTCGGAGATTAGCGACCTTGAGAAGATTTAAAGTAATTATATTACTAAATAATTGAAGCCAGTGCGCAGGTGCGTGTGACTGTAAGCGTGATAGTTTGTGGATTCGATTAATATTTTTATTTCTTCGCTCTAGTATGAAGGAAAAAAGGCAAAGCGCGGCGTTGAATTCAACACGCAATGCCTCCAGAATTCATCAGAAGATGAAGAACAGAGTGTTTTAACACTAGGCTCCCTTTCTGCCTGCACTTTTGTCAGTAAATGAATTATTAAAAGTATGTGTAGTTAGACAAAGTGCGGCGACATATTTATAGCGTGTAAGTTTCGAGCTGCACTGTTTTCTTGCAACTTTAAGCTTTTACAGCATAATATAATAGGATAGTCGGAGGGAACGTATATTACTATTTTAAAATAATAAACAGTAACAAATATGTAGGAATAAGAATGAAGGAATATCGTATCTTATTTATTTTGCAAGCCGTCAAAAATTATTGAAAACAGACAAAACAAATGTAATTTAGTACTAAGCGATGAAAGAATCACTCACTTAGTCAACGAATCGATTCCAATTTCTTCTTGTGCTACGAAGAAAGCTTCAGTTTTCTCTAAGACATGTCTTAGTTCAGTCAATTCTAGATAGTTTTGTTTCAAGTTGGTAGCATTGTGCGACAGTTCCAGAATTTCATTTTCTGTCTTTTCCAAATGGGCCTGTTGAATAAAAATAAAAAAACCAAATTTAATTTAAATCAGCTTCACGCTGTATCCCACACTGCACACAGCAGGATAGGCAAAGGAAACCAAGTGTTAAGACACACCGTTCCCCACAGTAAAAATGTAACAATAAAAATGTATGATTTAAAATAAGTCCAAATTGTTAGACATACATGCGAATTACGTACCTACATTCATTCAATGATAGAAATCTTTATAATATTGTTATTTATAATATATTTGAGTACGGAGCATTTTTACATTGAATAAATCTTTATTAAATTAATATCCCGATCAATCGCCCGATTGCTCATAAAAAATAAGTTTCTCTTAAGAAAGAAAAATATTTTTTAGAAAATATATAAAAAATTGAAGTTCACATTTTTGTTTTCTAAAAACTATTCTTCTTTCCTAAATAACACTTTAGAAATGTAAAAAAAAAGTTTATCTTGGCTGCACAACTACTATGTGAAAAGATTGGTATGTGTAACATTATTGTCGATAAATCACGTAATTATATCATTAGAAAAATTATATTTAGTTATTGCACACTATATTTCGAAGTTTTTCGTTTTATTACTAATGGTTTTATATTTGCGTCGTGTATGTAGGTACTATATACATATATAACGAGACAGGAGTGGGTTCAAATTCCCAGGAGAAAACGCTTATAACGGGGTAGAAGAGGGAAGGGAAGGGAACTCAGAACAAATGTGTTGAGTAGTTTATTATCATATTATTAATTAATTAGTTTTAATACATAGTAAAACAAAAAATATAAGAAGTAACCATTAACTCAACACCGCCTGCCTTGTTACCAGAGCAAGGAAATAAGAATATAAAAACATTCGTTCCTCCGAATGGGAATCAAACTCACAACCTTCGCATTTACAGGCAAACGCTTGTTCCACTGCACCGCGAGAGAGAGAGAGAGAGAGAGAGAGAGATTAACTAATATTCGTATATTTTATCATATCTTACCTCAAGGTCGATAATTTCCCTAGGGTTGGGTGCGCGCGGCATGTCCTTTACCGGCGGTACGTGCACCTTGTCCTTATGTACCTCAGCCTCGATGTAGCGCAGCTTACGTTCCATTTCATCGCAACGACGCACTTCGTTCAC
Source organism: Heliconius hecalesia formosus (assembly GCA_018249775.1). Taxonomy (NCBI): domain Eukaryota; kingdom Metazoa; phylum Arthropoda; class Insecta; order Lepidoptera; family Nymphalidae; genus Heliconius; species Heliconius hecalesia. The sequence continues at coordinate 27,274 of DWMY01000088.1, forward strand.
GAACTTACGTTGGAATGCGTTTACGTCGGGATTTAACTGTAAAATAAATAAATAAAAATAAATCAGTTTCACGCTGTATCCCGCACACAGCAAGGTAGGCAGAGGGAACCTAGTGTTAAGACACTCCGTTCCCTACTTTCTGTCGAATTCTGGAGGCATTGCGTGTTGAGTGGCAGAACTCAACGCCGCGCTTTGCCTCGACACCAGAGCGAAGAAATGGAAATATAAATTAAAGTAAATATTTCATCTCCTCGAGTGGGAATCGTACCCACAACCAGTCGGTTCAACAGTCACACTTTGTGCAGCTGCGCCACGACCTCATAACTGTAAAATAAATCAAAAGTTAAATATTTTTTGTTCGCTTTTGTTTACAAAACTTTAATTAAGATCAAAATAAAAGTTTGTGTTATTAGAAAATATATGAAATGTACAGATATTTCTGCATTATCTTAAAATAATTTACAATATGATAATAATAAATAAACACTATTAAATAATTATGTTTATTTATTGTAAAGTTGGACTTGAAATATTTAAAAGTTAGATATACTTATTCGACGAAACAAAGTTTAGTTCTTATGTGTATGCAAAAACTAACAAAAAAAGAATAATTAACACCTATATTTAAAACTTTTCCTATTGAGATTTTCAATTTTAACTTTATGTATTTTAAATGTATTTCGAGTTAAATCTGTGACATTTTTATTAAAAATTTCAAATATAATAAGACCGATCTAAAAATGGTTGTCGCAAAAGTATCCATTTATAAGTACGAGTAGTTACCGCGCCACTTAGGCGGTGGAATTTGTTTAATGATTCAGATTGCCTTTTTGTTTGATCCAGACAATCCCGTTTGTCCAGGGTCAACAACTTGATTGCTTTCAAAGTGGGATGTGCTTACAGATTAGAAGGTATGAAGCGTATTTTTTGTTGCTTGACACGCTCTTAACCGAGAGCAATTTCATTGTCCATTTATTTATTTTGTAAGAGACCAAATTCAAAGATAAGACAGGTTAGATACAGTGAGACTTTTATTTTGATCTTAATTATGTTTAAAAAAAATGTATATATATATTTACCAATTATTTGTTTTTAACAGATTAAGAAAATCTATCTATTTCTAATTAGCAAATATCAATTTCTATATCTATTTAATTTTCAATATGGTAACACCATGACTATAAAAATTCATGTAAAAATTAAGTAAGAAAATATTTTATCTCAAGGGTCACATAAAATATCAACAAAGTTATTCAAATACGTAATTATGTTTAAAAAAAATACATTTACCAAATATTCCATATGAACAGAAAAATAAAATGTATCTATTTCTAAATAACAAATAACAATTTCTATAGGTTATAGAAATTGTTATTTGTTATTTAGATATAGATACATATATACCTATTAAATTTCAATATCGTAACACCAGCTGACTATACAAATTCTTTGTCTCAAAAGTTACCTATGATCTCAACAAAGTTATTCAAATACGAAAATTTCAGTTATTTATATATATGATTTTATATTTTATGTTCTTACATTTCTACCAAGTGTCCCATAAATCGTACTACGAAAGCTGTAAGAGGTTCACCTTGTCAAGTACCACCTTCGAAATAACTCGCTCACCTTTGATTTTGCGTGAATGATTGTCCAAGTTCACATAATTTTATATTAAATATTAATGTTATGTAAAAGTTGTCTATGTTTTTTTGAAACTATTTTTTTATTATTCACTTAGTAACAAAGCAAAATATCTTAACCAAAACCTGAACACGCTGTTTTTTTTAAATGCTATTTAGTAAATCGTTACATGAACTTAGATACAAAAATAAGTTTTTTTTTTCTTCAGTTACACGCTGTATCCCGCACACAGAAGGGTAGGCAGAGGGAACCTAGTGTTAAGACACTCCGTTCTCCACTTTCTGCTGAATTCTGGAGGCATTGCGTGTTGAGTGGCACAACTCAACGCCGCGCTTTACCTCGCCACCAGAGCGAAGAAATGGAAATATAAATTTAAGTAAATATTTCATCTCCTCGAGTGGGGATCGAACCCACAACCAATCGGTTTTACGGTCACACCTTGTGACTTGCCTCAAGTAAAAAAAAATAATATGTTTCTGTCATCAATATAAATAATAGAACATTTTGTAACAACGAAACTTGGCTTAAATATAACAATTTAAAACACTATTAGTTCTTAGGAACTCTTGACGAATTACCAAGTAGACAACAGTAAGTACCCAATTAAAAATAATTTTACGTATTTAAACAATGTGTTTGTTCATAATAATATTTAAAATTTATAGTTGTAGGTTCAAATTTTTCCCATGTGCGTTTTATCGCGCTATATATATATATATAAGGCAGTTATTTTCATATTTTCTCAATAAATTTGTACTTAGTTGTAAAAGTAATGTTCAATAGAGGAAATCATTTGTTCGGGTTTTGTGAAATTAATAGTATTCGAAAACAGATACAAATCTAAGTACTAAGATACTTATAAAGTAGATCAAGTGCACTCTGAGTGTTTGCATATTAACAGTTTTGTAATCCACATTCATGCAACTTACATAATACTTATAAAGTACCAATAAACTAGATTTAGTTGTACGACTGGTTTGAAATTCAAAAAATACGCTTACTAGTAATATATGTAGGTTAATATATTTAAACTTTCAATCAATGACATTCTTATTAACGACAAATTGGCGCAGTTACTGTTTTTTTTTCAGCTTAACACTGTAAAAAACTGTTCCGAAAATAGCAGATTAAGCAGAGGGAAACTAGTGTTAAGACACTCTGTTCTCCACTTTCCGTCGAATTTTCGAGGCATTGCGTGTTTTCTGGTTAAACCCAATGCCGCGTATTGCCTTGTTACCAGGAAAGAAAGAATGAATTTCATTCATTTGTCCAGGTGGGAATCGAACCCACAACCGTTGCCCGATTATTTTTTTTTATTTATCGGTCACTTACATCTCTAAACTGTACAGAACCAGCTTCACCAAGTTCTGAAACGGAAGTATACGCCGCTTCAGGCTGGATGAAGAGCTGGCAGAGCGCCATCTCTTCACTCCGGAACATCGCCCCCATTTTGGTGGTCTATGTGTTCCTTTTGCGTCTGAAATTAACAAGAAATAAATTCATAAATATCTTTACAAATATAAATGGCGGATATTTTATTATTAATTTTCCTTGTATCTGTAAATAACATTTAAAATATTTTACTTATTTCAATGTACACATTTTATTATTACAGTAAGGTAATAAAAAGTGAAACTCATAAATGTTAATATAGATGTCAGTCCAGATAACTTACACCGAACACGTCACTCTTGCTAATTATTTCTTATAATATAGAAATACAAATAATACAGTAAAACAAATTAAAATTTATAAAGCAATTAAAGTATATCTGTACTAATATGTTAATACTTAGTAGACATGTAAAATGTTACTATCTATCTTTTTTTTAACTTCACGCTGTATACTGCACACAGCAGGGTAGGCAGAAGGAACCTAGTGTTAAACCCCCCCCACTTTTCGCTTTTTCCCACTTTCCGCCAATTTCTGGAGGCACTGCTTGTTGAGTGGCGGAACTCAACGCCGCGCTTTCCCCTTGACGACGACGAAATGAAAATATAAATGTAAATAAATATTTAATTTCCTCGAGTGGGAATCCAACCCACAACCAATCGATTTACAGACACACTTTGTGCCTCTGTGCCACGACTGGCCACGTAATATCTATCTAAATACATTATAGTAAAACTGTAAGTCATCGCGTCTGTATATAGATGATATCTTAGAAAATCTATAATTGACGACATTTATCAATGTAATAGCATGTTTTTCTATAAATTGGTGCATGTTAATCTTAGAAATGGCTTTACCGATTCAAATGCAGTTGTTGTTAGTTTTATTTTCGCTTTTGCTGAAACTTTAGTGTTAAATTACTAGAACAGCAGAAAGCTGACTCTGCTAATAAAAGAAACATATTTGGAAAAATCTATTGCAATTATTGACTACAGACCATTCGGACCTGTATCTCAAATATTTCAAGGATGACACTGGTCTAGATATCTAGAATGGGGACACGGTTGTATCGAGTACCAAGTGGATCACCTTTCTACGTCGCAAGGTTAGAAATGATTGCCTCAGTTGTTATTATTGTAAGTTGTTACGATCAATTGTTACTGTGACGACCGACGTGATAACAAGATAATAGTTTGTAAACTGATTTAGAGTATACTATATATTTTGATACTCTGCCTTCTTTACTTGGATTCGACTAAGTAATGAATATGCTAAAAATGTGAAAACTCTCCCGTCTGGCGTTTGAATCAATATACAATCAATATTCCATTTCTTCGGTATGGTGTCAAGGCAAAGTGCGGCGTTGAGTTCCGCCACTCAACTTGCAATGCCTCCAGAGTTCGGTGGAAAATGGGGAACGGAGTGCCTCAACGCTAGGTTTCTCTGCCTACGATGCTGTGTGCAAGATACAGCGTGAAGTTTTTTTTTTCGTATATAGATACAAGCTAGTATATTAGTTGTATCAAAGAGCTGACAACAAAACTGAATACAAACTTCGAAAGGAAATTAAATTGTTAGAACGCACATCCTTATTAAGGCTAAAATGTCATGTAGGCCGAGTACCCAAAGTTGAGTATTAATAAGCAGATTGGACTCTCATATTGATTTTGTACCTATCTATCTATTTCTTTTTTATTATTGCAGTGTTTTTTTTGTTCTTGTATCTTATCTATATTTTGAAACTTTACTTTTGGAAAATTTTTAGAAAGGCCACACTCATCTAATATGCCCTGTACAATAACAGGGAAAAATAAAAAATAGTGTTAGTTACACATATCTAATAATTATTATTGACTGTAGTATCCACTTCTTCAAAAGTATTTCTGTATATATTGGTAAATGTCCTTAGGTCTGTTTGAATAGGGTTTTTTAGCAAATATTTTTCGTATAGGTATGTAAATATTATTTAACTTGGTGTAATAAAAGTGAAGTAACACAAAGTTTCTATTTTAAACAGAAAAATAAAGAAACTATCACTTCTTATTACATAGATAGATATGTTTATTTAAAAAGACTGTTTAAAATATAAACACATCGTTATGTCAACATCGTAAATGTGACGAAAAATATGTATTCGAACTGTGTCAATTAGTACCGTAAAATTTGATCAGATGGTTTCTTAATTAATATAATTTTGATTATCGTATTAATAGTTAGAGTAATTTTAGTTTTATTACATTATTAATATATCTGAGAAAACTAAAATATTTAAATATTATTAACTTACATTTTTTTTGCAACAAAAATTTCATTTGTAATAAAAGTATAATTTTGTTATTTTTTACCAACCAAAAATATATAGAATTTCGTGACTTACGCTTCCGTTGGTAAAAATGAAACCCTTATAGGATCACTTTTGATCCATCTGTCAAGACCATTCATCTCGAGATCGCGTGGAGTACAGTAAAAATCAAGCTACTCAGTTAAAGCAAACAAAAATACGAGCATTTATTCATCGGCAACCCTACTATATCGATAGTCCTACTTCCCGTAGACCTACAGTTAAATTTTTTCATGCCAAATGAGTGCATATGTCCGCAAACTTAAGTTTGTGAAATTTTCTAAATTGTACTTCCCGTTGACCCACAGTTCTTAAGTTGGTATGGAAGCTTTGGTGGGCGAGTCACTTAACCGGTTTTTTTAATATTAAAATAACATTACAATATTTAACAAGGATGTCTTATTTGATCATTTAAATTTAGCGTTTAAATGAGAGACTCTAAAAGTATCTAGCATTTAAGAAACCCCTTAAAAAATCCATAAACTTACTCTGAAGCCAAAGCAGACATTATCTGGTTATTGTAGCATAAACTATTTCTTCTGTATTGATATATCGTATTGTTATATGTATATTATAAAATAATTATTAAAGTGTACATTGAAATAGAAATAATGTTTACAAAATGTAATAAAGGCAGTATATAAAATACCTTCTTAATATCCTTCATATTATTCCGAACAAACTTGAACTTTTTGGAGAGAAATAAATAGTACCTATTGATACATATATAATATTACAGTGAATTAAATACAGTGCGGACAATGATTAATTAAAGAAGTATCTTTGGCATTAAGCATTTCATACACAATTTTTTTATTACGAATTCTTAAAAATCTAAAAAAATGCTCACAATCAGTCACTTCATATTTAATAAGTACCCATATATTCGTTTAATTTTTTTATTTAAAATTAAACACATGCATTCATATATTATTCGTATGTGTTCAAAATCCATTTTGTATGGACGCATACGATGACGTAAACGATTAAAATTATATTTGGAAAATTACCTCTACCATTTATTAACTTTACTATTGCCATTAAGTCAATTGTTTAAGCTTTAGCTTCCGGTACACTAACAAAAAAATACATTTTTTTCTATTTAAAAAACGTCAACGTACTTTTTGTCTAAATATACGTCCATTTAAATTCGCTCAATGAGACGGCTACTCTACGACCCGACAGAAGGTTAGTTTTTGTGGTAACCATGCTTTTTCTTATGTATAGTGTTAAATCAACTGAATCTTTAAAAGTTTTTGTAAGATGTTGATTGTAGGAAATCGTGTGCAGTTGATATCCTAATAGGAAAACGAAAAGAATATTTCTTTGTATTTGACAAATCTAACTAGATATAGTTGAAGTTGATATTTTAAAATAAAGAAAATATGTAAATAATTGTGACGTATCTCCTGCATTTACTAAACTCGGTTCATTCGAATCACGAATGATACGTGACAGAATTCTGCAAAATGTTAGAAGTATTCATCGCCATAGAAGTTGAAAGCAAACTATATACATTCTTAAATAAACAGGTTTACAGGATAAACTTCCTTGCACATAAAAGTTATGGCGTCTAAACTGTTCGCAAGCCGCACTTCCAGAAACAAAGTTGCGTTTCGAGTATAAATAGAAATTGTTTTACATTACCTAAACTAAAATTTTATGAATACAATGAAAATAATAAATTATTAATAACATATTAATGTTTTAATATTTTATTATGAATTTAATATGTTGAATTATTAAATAGAACTAAGCGATACATTCGCCATCCTCTACATATAAGGACTATGTATACTTTAGAGATATAGACATGTTTGACCTAACGAACTATTTCTAAATAACCAGCCAGGCCAGCAGGGGCTCGAGCATGTGACTTTAAACGCGACAAGTTGTGGGTTCGATCCCCACACGAGGAAATGAAATATTTAATATTTTCATTTCTTATCTCCGGTGAAAATGACGGAAAGTCGGAAGCGGAGTGTCTTAACACTAGGCGCCCTCTGACTACCCTGCTACATGCAGGATACAACGTGAAGAAAAAAATTGTATAAATCTTTTTTTTTTCCATACACGCTGTATAATACATTTCAAACCATTACACACAGCCACACATGAATCACGGGTGTTTCATACCTACTCGTATAGTTCTTAAATTTTAACATTCAAGCATATTGTTATGAGATTAGCTGAATGACAGCATAGAGCTAATTAGTAACGTTTATCCAAACACACAATAAATAGCCCAACACTGTTATTTGGCGGGTTAGTCATGTTAGTCAAAAAGTGACCTTCAAAGTTTAACGCTGTTTTTTCACTTTAAGTTTAATTATTGTTTCACTAATAATAGATATGAGACGCGCATATATGAATATGTTTATTATAATTATTAGTAAATGTTAAAATTCAAAATTTTCTTGAACAATAACATATATGTTTCACTGTAAGTAGTTACTTTACTTTATACGACTTTTGCAGTTGTTGACAAGTTGCATCTTGATACAAACAACAATGAGGCCAGTCGTGGCACAGGGGCAGAAGGGTGTGACTGAAACGCGGAGATTGTGGATTCGACTCCCACTCGAGGAAATAAACATTTATTTAAATGTATACTTTCATTTCTTCGCTCTGGTGTCGAAGCAAAGCGCGTCGTTATGTTCCGCTACTCGCAAACATGCAATGCCTCCAGAATTCGACGGAAAATAAGAAACTAAGTGTTTTAACACTAGGTTCTCTCTGCTTACCCCGCTGAGTGCGGGATACAGCGTGAAGCTGATTTATACAATCAAAAATCAATTGCACGTTTAGAAGACAATACATATTATATATAACTTTTTAGTATATCACCTTATGGTATGGTGATCTGTACTGAGGAGTGACATTTAAAATTCATATCCATGCAGTGGTGTAGAGGCCGCCGTGAAGCAATAGTATTTTTCCGGTATAATTATCCGGCTTCCGATACTGTGACCTTTGTCTCGTCGATTTTTTTTTAAATCATGTCCAACTAGGCAAGTTTTAAACTTTCTATATACATGTAACTCTTTTATACTATTAATTATAAGTTAGAAATAGACAAAGAAAAGCTGGGCTAGGCTGTCGTGGCGCAGGGGCGCAAGGGTGTGACTGTAATGCGAAAGTTGTGGGTTCGACGATCCCTACTCGAGGAAATAATTATTATTTCTTAATATTTTCATTTTTTCGTTTCGGCAGCAAGACAAAAGCCCGGCGTTGAGTTCCGCAACACGCAATGCTTCTGCCTCATGAAAAATTCGGCGGAAAGTGGGGAATAATGGAGTGTCTTAACACTAGTTCCCCTCTGCATACCCTAAGAAAATCTACTCATAAGGTTTCCAAAAATTGCGTAATAGGTACAAAAGCTCCAAGAAAGCTCTTTTGAAATTAATTGTATTAAATGATTGATAAGTAATGTAATTTAATTCTTTAAAAAAATATGCGTCCAACATAAAGAAACGCTCAGAGTTTTCTTAGGACATGTCGGCGTTGGTTTTTAGACACAAACGAATTTGGAACCTCTACAGAAGATACAGCAAAATTAGAACAGATTATTCTTATTATTCTGCAAGCCATTCTTGGGTAAAATCGGAAAAGCAAACGAATATATAAATACATTTAAAAATATATATTAGTGTATTTGAAAACTTCGAATGACATTTTAATCAAATCTTCACACACGTTAAGCAGTTTTAGACACTTGTCAGCTGTTGTGAGACCTGCGTCATTTTAAAGACGGATATATTGTGCTGCACTTTATTATATTACAATGATATTGCATTTCTTATAACAAACTCTTAGTACAGAATGATATAGTTTAAGGCAAGTCGTGGCCCAGGGGTCCAAGTGTGTGACTGTAAGCGCGACTGGTTATGGGTTCGACCCCACTCGAGGAAATTAAATATAAATAAATATTAAATTTTTTCGCTCTGGTGTCAAGGCTAAGCGCGGCATTGAGTTCCACCACTCAACACTCAATGCCTCCAGAAATCGACATTATAGGGGGTACGGAGTATCTTAACACTACGTGCCTTCTGCTTAACCTGCTGTGTGCGGGGTACAGCGTGAAGCTAAATTAGTTTAATACATAAGAAAGCCAAAATCTGGACTCTGTACAAACTATAAAGCTAATCTGTAAACAATCGGTGTGTGTATTGGTGGGTATTGTAAACCTACTAAATTTAGGCGATACAACAGGTATCCGACGATGACGGCATGTTAATATTGTTGTACGATACAGCTATTTGTGCCTTGAATATATTTATAGCGAATTCTATGTAAAGAATAGAATTTATAGATTGCTATTTGCATCAAACCACTCTTAATAGGCCAGTCGTGGCGCAGCGGCACGAAGTGTGACTGTCAAAGCGACTGGTTGTGGGTTCGATCCCCATTCGAGGAGATGAAATATTTACTTAAATTTATATTTCCATTTCTTCGCTCTGGTGTCGAGGCTAAGCGCGGCGTTGAGTTCTGCCACTCAACACGCAAAGCCTCCAGAACACGGCAGAAAGTGGGGAACGGAGTGTCTTAACACTAGGTTCCCTCTGCCGACCCTGCTGTGTGCGGGATACAGCGTGAAGCTGATTTGATTTTTTTTTTCACTCTTAATATATATTTTTTTATTTATGCTCGAACCATAAGTTAATTGTATATGGTTGGTTGCTTCTTGAATATGTATATACAACAAAGCAGTTCTCGTAGGTACTAAACATTCCCGATATTTATGAATAAAGATTTTAAGTTACAATAAATTATCTCAAGTTGAAATATCAAGAAAGATTGCAAGAAGAAGTTGCTAACTTAACATACATTTGTTTATATAGATTTTATTATTTATATGATATTTAATTATTAAGTATTTCCTAGAGTTGGTTTAAGTTAAATTATTTGGTTTAACTAAGCGGGGCGTAGAGCTTTTTTACGATACCTAAAGAATTTGTCACTATATACATTATATATTCTCTTACATTTAATAAAACGCAAACGGTCGAATAAAAAATATATTGAAAGTTTCCTAAACAAATATTTACATTATCTTGTATTGACACAGGTTACTTTTATTACCTAAATTTCCGGGGCATTGGTTGTTTAATTATACAACATTATAAACTTTTAAACATATTTTTAAAATAAAAACCTCGAGAATTTAATTTCAATTTAATGTCAGATTTCAATATCTGAATATTTAAATTTTACATTTAGGTGCGTTAGTTGGCTGTCTAATGTTCGTTCGTGAACAATGGCATGTACAGTACATTGTAAATTGTAAATAAAAAGAAATCCGTTTGTGCTGCCGTCATTATATTATTTTTATAGAGTAGAACTATCGCATTACGCACCCTACAAACTATTTCATAGTTTACATAATATTTAATTTTTACGTAAGATATGTTGACAAAGTGTAAAACATGTTACAAAGTAGTATATTTATATCTAAAACGGCTTTTTTTTGTGTATGAGTTTTGAGATGCCGTTTACATTTATAAATTACTAGAGGGCGCGCGCGGCTTCGCCCGCTTATTAGGAGTGAATTCTAAAAAAACCACGAAACACGTGTTCAATAAAATATTTTTAACAGTCTGAATTTAATTTTTTATAAAAATCGGTGGCAATTTAATTTTTTTTCCATATAAACTTTCAACCCCTTATTTGAACCCTTAGGGGGTGAATTCTTAAAAACCATGAAACACGTGTTCAATGAAATATTTTTAAGAGTCCGAATTTCAAATCTTATAAAAATCGGTGCAGATTAAATTTTTTTTCCATACAAACTTTCAACCCCTATTTCATTCCTTTAGGGTTAAAATTTTTCAAATTCCCTTCTTAGTGGATGTCCAGAATATGAAAATAAACATCTGCGCAAATTTCACGTTTCTACGCACAGCGGTTACGGCTCTGCGTGCGTCTTACCTCAGTCAGTCAGCACAAGTCCTTTTATATATATAGATAATCAAGCTCGATCTCAAGATCGATCTCAGAGTTGAGAGTGATTCATAAATACGGGCCTTAATGTCTATCTTACATAAAAGTATGATGATAAACTCTGCAAGCGATAACTAGTAAGATCGAATTGAAACCCTAATTTCATTTTGTGTTTCTCTCTCATTTTTTATGAAGAACTATTGCAATTCTTTGATTTTTTTTTTAGAATTATTAGGTTGCAATAAAATTGATATTTTTTATGGCCTATACTTAAAAATGTGACAGATTATCTGTTATATTAATACGGAGAATTAATTAAATAAAAATAAGATAGCCCACATATATTACTTTATAAAACGTACATGACAAAATCTAATATCAGCTTCACGCTGTGTCACGCACACAGCACTGTAGGCAGGGGGAACCTAGTGTTATAACACTCCTTTCCCCATTTTCCGCTCAATTCAGGAGGCATTGCGTGTTAAGTGGCTGAAGTTAACGCCGCGCTTTGCCTCGACACCATTGAAGCGAAGAAATGAAAATGTAAATGTAAATAAATATAAATAAATATTTCCCCGAGTGGGGAACGAAAATGATACTTGTATTTAAACAAAGTAAGTGATTTCTACACCATTTTTATCATATCGAACCTTAGCACAATATTTGTTAACATTAGTCACAGAATTCAACTGACACACTTTAATCATATAGTTATTACAGTACGCCAGTAAAAAAACTATTAAATAATTCTTATATTTCAGCATCATCGTAAATCGATGAATTCAAGAAATATATATTAGTAGTTAACAGGGTAGGCAGAAAGAACCTAGTGTTAAGACACTCCGTTTACCACTTTCCGCCGACCGTATATTTTATAGGTACAATATCTCGTAACCAGTTAAACTACTACCTCCATAATATAATTTATTTTAAATAATGATAATACAGTCACTATCGATGTAGGTGTTCTTAATTTCGTAAAATAAAAAAATATTGGTGTCATTATTTTACAATCATAAGAGTCCAAAGTTGTATAACAAATTGATTAAATAAGACTAATAGGCCAGACGTGGCGCAGGCGCATAAGTGTGTGACTAAACGCGACTGGTTGTGGGTTCGATCCCCACTCGAGGAAATGAAATATTTATTTGAATTTTCATTTCCATTTCGTTGTTCTGGTGTCGAGGCAAAGCGCGGCGTTGAACTCCACCACTCAACACACAATGCCTCCAGAATTCGACGAAAAATGGGGAACGGAGTTTTAACACTAGGTTCCCTCTGCCTACCCTGTTGTGGGTGTTTTTTTTTGAAAGTGTACAGTCTTACTTTAAATATAGTAAGTTGCATTAGTTTTAACGAAACATAATGCCACAAATATGGCTATGTGTAGGGCACGTTATAATCTGTACTAAAATAAGTTTAATAAAAACGCTTGAACTTTTTTTTTATTTAACATGGACTTATTAGTTTGCAGATAAGGATTTCTCAAGCAAACATAAGTGTAAACGTGCTGTCTCAACCGATAAATCTTATCTATCTCTATATAAGATATTTCAAAGCAATGTCAGATTGTAAGACTCGGTGATGAATTACATCTTGTCTCGCGATAAACTAATATGTTAATCTTAATTTAAACTACTACGTAAGTACTAGTTTATATAGGATTTTGTTGTAAAAATTGACACACTACTACTATTTTGATTGTTAGCCAAATCATATATACTTTTTTAATTAAACAGAATTACCTACTTACTAGACAGTTAACTAAGATGTTTCAAATTCTTTCCAGAAATTTCCAATGATATCACAAGAAATAATAAAAATAATGATTGAATTAGAATGTTTAAACAACGAATTGTTCTATACATATACCGTATAGCCCAAGATCCCAGGGCCGCCAGACCTACGTAATTTTGGCAAAGCTGAAATTTTGAGGGCTATTAGTCTTATATGTAATTAAGACAGTATACTTATTTAATAACTTGAAAGTGGGGCCGTTCAAAGGCAGTCCAAATAAAGGTATATCTCTGTCTAGGTGATTGAGCCATCGTAATGGTCTGGCTGCTTATAGGGAGTCTTGAATTCGATGCAACCGAGTTACAGGTGCACCAAGATTAAGCCTATTCATTCATATAGTGTTAGGGTAAAATTATTAATGTTTTTTTTAACATACATAACATTTTCATAAATATATTGAGATGCAACTGTCAATATATTAATTTCTTTAAACTTTTGCCTTAAGGAGTCTTAAGGACCTAAGTTATAGAATGCACGAATAGCTTCTGCAGGACAAATATTGTTTGAATACCGGCTGCATTACCCCAAAGTAAAATCCCATAGGACATAATATTATGGAACTAACTGAAGGAAACAAGTCGAGCCGTTTCTACGTCAGTTAATGATAAAATTTTTTTGACCGCCATTAATAGTCCGTAAATAATATATGTTAAATAAAATTTTGCTAGTATAACGTATTTTACCCCAACTTTAAATAATCTTTAGGACGTCTGGCATGAGTAAAGGCCGACGTAAAGTCCGGTAATATTAAATATACATTTTTTAGATTATTCTTAACAACATATTTAAATACGAGCGTTTCTACTGAGCGTTTGTACCTTAAGTTAGCGCTACCTCTGCAAAGGCCCTACTTTCAAGTTAGTAAGTACGCATACCGTCTTAACTACATATTAGACTATTAATCTTTAAAATTTCAGCTTTGCTAAAATGACGTAGGTCTGGGGGCACTGGGATCTCTGTCTAATACCTACTTAGCAGGTAAAGGCGTAAAGTGTAAAGGTAACACAATCGTTTCTTAAGGAAGTTAGTATAGTTCTCAAATGTAAGGTGGTAATGAATTCAGTTCTTTTTTAAACCTTTTCTTTCTATATGTTATTGTATATCTTTTATGCTTGTACGATGATACCTACATGTGTAAATATCGAGGCTCGAGGTAATGAAATATTTTATATTATATATTTTATACTTCATTTCCTCGAGTGAGGATTGAACCCACAACCAGTCGCGTTTAGAGTCTGCACTACTTGCACCCCTGCGCCACTACTAGCCTCATGCGCCACGACTGGCCTGATTATTTTATTTCTATAAATATATATAGTTCATAATCATATTAGGGCTTTCAAAATAAATATTACCAATTGCATTGCAATATCGTTACCGCCTACCGGTGCTGTTCAAAGTATGTATTGTTTCAAATTATAATTAATATCAAATAAAGAAGTCGTTATAACTTTAATCTTAATGGAAACGACTAAGTTTTAATAAAATGTAAATAAATAGAGCATATTGCAAGCAAAATAGTAATAACGCAAGTCAGTTGGTTTGCCTTGTGGACATTCAAATCCTGCTATACTTATTTTATATGAAAATTAAATAGAAATTAAATATAAAATTTTTGTGTTAGATAGAGTGAATGAAAAACAATAATTTGCATTATTAATAAAAAGATATCAATCATAATTTTATCCATTTTTTTTAATTTACTTTTCCACTCAAAAGAAGCCGCGGGCACTGCTAGTCATTATAGCAGGTAAATATAGAAACAAAAAAAAGATTTTTTAACAAATCAAACATGAAGCATAAAAGCGATATCACAAAAAAAAATATTAAAACTACAAGAATTCTTTTATAAATAATAATTTGCATAGGTGATAAGTAATAATGTTAAGTAGACATTTAAAAAGATGTACGGGAATGAAATATTGCTCGTTCTGCATAAACAAAGAATATTTATTTTAAAATTTAAAATTGCAAAAAATACCTGAACTACTTATAAAGTAAATTAATTCTATGCTCTCAGCAAAGTCAACTGATAGGAAACCAGTATTTAAACGCTTTTGCCGTAGCGCATATAATAAATTTCTATGCAAATAAGGCGAAAAAACTATTATTAATAACATTTAAATTTAAATATGGCTTATTAGTTAGGTAATGAGTGTGAAAATTGTATTTTAAACGCACCAGTTATCGTGTTTTGAGAGTTGAGTGACACCACAACGTACGTACAACGCGACGGACGCGCGAGAACAAACTGAATTGAATGGCGGTTATGTTGGTGCCCCCGAGCATGTGACTGAGGCAACTTCATGATTACTACGTTAATTTGCTCATTGAAAAGCTAGTTCTAGATTATTTTTATTTTTTTTAACGTATTCTCTCATATAGCATATAAAATATGTGTATAAGTTTTAGCTTTTATTCAACCCTTCTCTTATATGTATTAAGATAAGAGTAAAAAAAGAGTTTTAAAAGCAAAAGGAATTTGAACGCAATGTCAATTTCGCGTGATATATCATAATTACATATTACATACAACCTTAAACCTAAAACTATATAATTTAGATATCCTAAGAAAAATACTTACTCAATTATTCCTTAGTTGGCCACTAAAATGAACCTGAAGCACACAAGATACCGTGCGCAAGTCAACCAAATATCAGCTGACGATAAGGAAGATGAGATATATCTCGTGATCGCGGCGTAACGTTGGTAGCACTGCGCCCGCGCAGCCTCCGCGACCTCGACTCGGTGTGTAAACAATAGCATACATTGCTAGTTGCTGCTAATATCCCATTCACGATATAATATCATATAAAATGGGTGACGTTACCATTTTATTGATGACGTAATTGTATTATGGGCATTTGTCGGGCTGTCGATTAAAGATATAATTATGTTTAAATATGTTATAAGAACGAATCATCTTCTAGTATTATCAATATTCTCTACTACTTAGTTACTATTATTCAAAGTATTAATGGTTTAACTGGTTCAAGCTATAAATTTTAAGTAAAATAATATTAAGATCAGTGCTAATTTAGATCATACGTTTTACTTGCATATAATATTATACAGTTGAAGAGTTTGTTTTGTAGAAAGCGTAAATCTCATGTTCTAATTAAAAAATATACTTTAAAGTCGGCTTGTCCATTTATGTAGGTAGGATATTTGCGTATATATAGCGCAGCGGCACGAAGTGTGACTGTAAAACCGACTGGTTGTGGGTTCGATCGCCACTCGAGGAGATGAAATATTCACTTAAATTTATATTTCCATTTCTTCGTTCTGGTGTCGAGGCTAAGCGCAGCGTTGAGTTCTGCCACTCAACACGCAATACCTCCAGAATTCGGCAGAAAGTGGGGAACGGAGTGTCTTAACACTAGGTTCCCTCTGCCTACCCTGCTGTGTGCGGGATACAGCGTGAAGCTGATATGATGGACATCACACTTATCGTCTCGATGTAACCCCTTGTACTTGCGGTCAGAATTACGTCAGACACTTAGGATGTGTTCACACACCTCTGTTGTTTCCATTTGATCATTAGGGTTGGGAGCCGCGAATGCAGGCTCTCCGGCTATTTTTAAGCATTTTTTCAGTTTTATTTTTTTAAATTTAGTAATTAGAATTTAGATAGAACCTGCGCCAATCTGATCAAAAGTAAAAGAATAAATGGAGTATACCTTCTCCAAAAGTTAAGTATTAAGTGAGTAATATGTGATTATTTTATTATAAAATAGGCACTGATTTATGGTGAAAAACACAAGCTTATCAAACTATCAAAAATGAGAGAGCAGAAGAGCGTCAAACAAAATACTAATTACAATTAATAAAGTTTACTTTAGAGTTTTCTCTTTCTGGACTACAAAAAAGAAAAACTGCATAAAAAACTACATAAAATAAATAGACTACAATATAAAAGTTTTTTTTTCGTTATATTACTAAAAGTATTACATTTATTGTTATTTATTTACTGGCTTTTAATTAGGTTTGCCTTCGCCGAGTGATCAAATGAAAATAACTGAGTTGTGATGGCATTTTAAGTGCCCGAGTTAACTACTGTGATATAGCCTATAGCTTTTCATAATAAATCCAATACAAAAAGTTTTTTTTAAATTCGAGGCAGTAGTTCCTGTGTTTAGCGCGTTAAACCAAAAAAATCTCTTCAACTACTACTTCTTCTTCAGTCTTGCCATAAATATTATTACAAAGAAAAACATTTTTTTATTGTAGGTAACATTTATTACTATTACAGTATGTTAATTTAATACGACGAATACAAAAAAAAAAATATCATGGCGTTTAGAGCAAGCCTTACTCTCTAAAACTGACCATAAATCAGAATCCAGTGGATTAAGACCAGGACTAGATGACGGCCAGTCTTCAGCTCTGATGAAGTCCGGAACGGTGGTTTCCAACCAAGATTGGGTGGATCCAGCTTTATGACCCGGCGCCGAGTCTTGGTGAACGGACCATTCTTGGTCATTGAAAATGGTGTTGTTAAGGGGCTTAACTACCTTCTTAAAATTAGTACCTTCATACATCTGTACCGATGTTTTGATCCTTTTATCCATCCCGTCAAATCATCACTGAAGTCGGATAATGCCCACGTTGTACTCTTTTGACTAATTGAGAAGCTCCTTTAGAGTTTTCAGCATGAATACGGTAATTTTAAAAAAGTAATTAAATTAAAAGTAAAAATATTATTTAAGGTATTAAGTTGAGAGTCATCACATAAGAGACATGTCAAAAGTTACAGATAGGTATATTCTAAATTTGACAATTAAGCATTCCTTACTGGGAAAACAATAAATTTAATGGTTCGACATTAAAAAAATTGTACAAAAAAATCAAATCCGTAAAATATTTTTTCTGTGACCTTTGCGTACCACTAAAGTAGTCGTTTTAATTTGACCACCCTATTATCTATCTTTTTTAAATTAATTTATATACATATAATTAAAATAAAAAAAAAAAATTAGCTTCACTCTTTATCCCGCACACAGCAGGGTAGGCAGAGGGAACCTAGTGTTACGACACCCCGTTCCCTACTTTCTGCCGAATTCTGGAGGCATTGCGTGTTGAGTGGCAGAACTCAACGCCGCGCTTAACCTCGACACCAGAGCGAAGAAATGGAAATATAAATTTAAGTAAATATTTCATCTCCTCGAGTGGGGATCGTCACGTCACGTCACACCTCGTGCGGCTGCGCCACGACCGGCCTCATATAATTATATTTTATATTAGTTAAGACATGATCAGTGTGTCTTTTATAGAAGGCAAAGCCTAAGTCATCTTTTAAAATACACGACATATTCTATTCTAGGTGCTATCTTCATCTCCTGAGATAAAATCAGTCTTTGGGAAAGTTCTTCGTATTTTATCTCTTACTGCCTCGACAGCCAGGTACAAACATTTGGCTTATGACCAAGCGTATGAAAAAATTGGAGGATTTTAAAAATTGTATTTGGCTATACGTACTTTATGTAATACAATTAAGCAATTCTGTTTTCTTTATCAACCCAATCCACACTCCCACTCTCTTTGAATATATATTATAAATGTTGTTCCTTTTTTGTAATTTTTCGGAGCAAAAGTTTTTGTTAGTAAAATTTATGGGGCACCAGACGATTCTGGGGTGGGCACAGACCACCCAGCTCCCCCTTTTTCCTACGCCCATGTTAATATAGTATATAAATCGTGTAAATATATATTCACTGTAGCCTGTTGAAACTATTTTATAAGGCAGAGGGAATCTAGTATTGAAACAATCCGTTCCCAACTTTCCGCCAAATTTTCGAGACATTGCGTGTTGAGTGACGGAACTCAATTCCTCATTTTGTCTTGTTACCAGAGCGAGGAAAAATATAAAGAATATAGAGAAAGCTTGTTTTTTACTTTTCGTGGGAATAATTTAATAGGGTTCCATGTTAATAAAATGAAAATAAAACGAGACATTTCAGTTATAAATAATAAAAAAACTAAATGTTTAATTTTATAAAAGAAATTAAATTGACAGTCATCACATGAGACACATGTCAAAAGTTACATATTCTAAATTTTACAATTAAATAATTCTTACTGGGAAAACAAGAAATTTTATGGTTCGACATTAAAAAATTGTACAAAAAACTAAAATAAAATAAATAAAAATAAAAAACTAAAATTTGCTAGCTATTTTATACATACGAATATTTTTTTCATAATATTTTTACCTAATTATTGTATCAAAACAAAATATTATACAAAAATTAAATAATTAAAAACTGTATTAAAAAGTATAATAATAATTAAAAACAATTTCCAACCTAATTACGTATTCATATCAAAGTTCATTGTCTGTGATCCGTTTGCTTAAAGCGTAACTATTAACTAATAGAAAACTATGGCTGGTGCAGGCATCTCTGCCTGTTGTTCTTAACACTAAGAACTCTCGTATTCAGTGTTAAGACAATTTGCTTTCCAATCAAATTTGAGTCGCGTTCTGAAAGGCGGAACTCAACGCCGCTTCTTCTTTGAATATTCACATGAATGTTCTCATGAATATTCTTCCAAGAGAAATCGAACCCACAACGCTACGGTGGCCTCGTATAGAAATTATAACTAGAAATGTGTAACGACATATAAATAAATTAATGTAAGTAGCTTTGAAGTAACAATTTCTCCTATTAAAGCTAAATTTAACCTAATACCCAAATTAATCATACACTATAATGGAATCACTAAGATATTGTGGTAGTGTGGCTTTATTTACCTGGAAAAGAAAAAATAAACATTAAAATATAAATTCATACACTGCAATAATTTTAAAATAATATTTAAGTTCAGCTAAAGCCAAAAAGCACTTGGTAAAAATATTATTTATACAATTACAAATTGCCTATAGTTGCTGTAGAGTTAGTTAGTAAGTGAATGGTCCTTATACTTAAAATCATTACAAAAATATTTTATAAATGTACTTTATTAAATAGAAATAACACGAATTGATTAAATACATTAAAATAAATGCAAGTGAGGCCGTTGCACGACATTAGAACAGTGTCTGAGTGTTAACGCGACGGTTATGGGGTCAAATCCCACTCGAGGGAATTGAAAAAAAAAAATCTGCTTCACGCTGTATCCCGCACACAGCAGGGTAGGCAGAGGGAACCTAGTGTTAAGACACTCCGTTCCCCACTTTCTGCCGAATTTTGGAGGCATTGCGTGTTGGGTGGCAGAACTCAACGCCGCGCTTATCCTCGACACCAGAGCGAAGAAATGGAAATATAAATTTAAGTAAATATTTCATCTCGTCGAGTGGGGATCGAACTCACAACCAGTCGGTTTTACAGTCACACCTCGTGCCACTGCACCACGACTGGCCTCAGGGAATTGAACTACTCTTATTAATTGCCTCTCTACACGCGTTCTCGGAAATTGGGCGGTATATGCTGGATACAAAGTAAACCTAAGAACGCAAATAGATAACTGGAATTCCACTTTTTGTGTTATATTAATTTATCTAATTTTTTTTCAATAAAATTCTAACTGATCGACATTATACAAACAGACAACAATTAAATGCAATTTTCACTATTATATTTTGGCAAATCTTGGCAAATTTCTAAATAAAGGTGTTATATTGAATAGACTGAAACTTTAGTTGTTTGTATGTATATTGTCTTAAAATATATGTCATTAGAACACATAAGTTAAATAAAATATTGTGTTGTTATGAGCGAGTCGCTGCCGAGTAAAGAATTTTTTACTAATTATATATAAAAATAACAAAGTTCTAGTAATCTAACAAGTTTTACTCACTCACTAAGCCCGGTACTTTCATAGCCCATAACAATGTGTGACTACATTTGATCTTCACTTGTTCTGAACCATCGAAGGCATTCGATGTGCTGACTATTCGACCATACTTTAACTGTTGCTTATCTGTAAAGGTAAGAGTGATATGGTCAAAAACCTTTCTAAATATAAAAAAATACATGCGAAAAAAGCGGCACGTCTGACTGTAACCGCGACGGTTGGGAGTTCGATTCCCACTTTCTCGTTCTGATAACAAGACAAAGCGCAGTGTTGAGGTCCGCCATTCCACACCCTATGTCTCGAAATTTGCTGAAGATGACGAAGAAAAATAAATAAAAATTGATTAAGACTCTTCATTACACAGTGATAGGATATCCTATTCGGGACAGAACGTATGAAAATTTTCAGATTGAATAAAGTAGATTATTTTTGTACAAATAAGATCAGGACTTGAGAAAATTATATTTGACAAGATTATATACATATACATATATTTATTTTACATTATCCTTCATTTATTAAATAAACTAGCAATCCTAACAATATTTTTGTACAATAACGAAAAAAAAATTATATAAAGTATCAAGGATAGGATCAAGGATTAAGCCTTACTTTAAATTTAAATTTCAAATAAAAATTACCTAAATTCCATTTCAATCCACTTGTAGTAACACTTTGGCAGGCTTCACCTATAGGAACCAATGCGCACCAAGATTTTTTCACTCTTCGACTTTCTTCTGGAACATTTATGATATGGTCCCCGGGCTCTAGAAGCCAGGATATGGAATCGTCCGAAAGGATATACATTTTAGTATGCGGTTGAAATAAATTCATCTCCTTCACTAAGTGCAAAGTTTGAATATTGCCTAAAATTTGATCAATCCTTCCTGAACTTTGGACTATCGCGATTACATTGTCAAGCTGCAAATAAAAAAACACTTTATAAGATAGATGAAGACTTACGATAAATATTGCAGAGAAATAAACGATTCGCTGCCTCTTTACCTTTTTTAGTATCCTATGATCAAAGCTCATTTATCTCATGAATATAATAATATTTTGCATTTTTATTAGATTTCTATATAAAAAAAGGATGAGGTTCCCCCAGAAAGGCATGTATGTATATGAAGAGATTTATGAAAGTCGACGAGGCGGAGGAGGTATGCAGAGAACGTAGCGTTTGGCGCTCCGTTCTCTCAGGCAACTCCAATAGCGTGAAGCTAGGTTAAATTAAAGTAGGTTCTATATAAAATAACTTTTATATCAAATCTGACCTTGGTCTGCCAATATCCAAACAGCCATATGATAATGGCGCGATTATGATTTAGATAATCGTGTATTGTTATCAGTAATGCAACTAATAGAAGGGGCCGGAAAAGTAGGTGTGTATAAATAAATGACGATATTGGAATTTTGCTGCTTCATTCTCTCATACCACCACACTAGTACAATAAAAATTGACCAATTTTTATTGTACTAGTGTGGTCTACACGATTAATTCTAAGAAGATTTAATTGGAAATATCAAATTCTTGGATCAGTCAGTCGTTTAATTATATTAATATAATATACATATGTTAATAGAAACAGCAATAACACTTACTTGTACATCAGTCTCTTTGCAGTGGCTGTTTAACTGCATTAGCGCTTTCGTGAAGTCTGTATGATTTTGATCTGGGGTGTATATTGCCTGAAATTTCAATATATAATAATATCTTATAATATAACAAACAATTTAAAATGACGTCCACAAACTATGCAATATAACCTTATATGCCCTTATGTCTTAATAAGTAACCCAGACAGCCCTGCCTGCCAATGCCAAGGCATTACACGACAATTTGAATTTCTCTTCAAAAAATATTGCTTATTTTCAGAAATGTATATGATATATATACTACCTACATAAAATTTAATAGAAGAATAATTTACATAAATATATATTCACTTAAAAAATATATTATCTATTACATCAAACATGTGCATTAAAAAATTGTTTTATGGAAAACCTTGAAAAATATAAATAACCATCCCAGTGTAAAGAGTACCGTTGAATAACACAAATATAATAAATTGTCTACAAATGTTAGTTTGTAAATTACATTGACGTTCATGCATTAAGTCCAAAAATGAAATAAATTAACTAACAAATACAGAAAAAAAATTACCCATTCATTTTAAACACGCAATATTCAATAATTAACGAAAGAAACATCCTGATAGAATACAAAGACTCAATACCTGATTACTATCTTTATAATTTTCTAGTTCTACCAACCCTCTTTCTCTAGATAAGTTCAACTCTTGTTTCGAAATCAAAATGTCTATAACAAAGAAATATTCAACTTCTACAAGCAAATTCTAATTTACGTACATTTTATTAAATTACATACGAATACAAATAAATAATTATATATTTTATTATAAATTAAATTTATTAAAGTAAGTGTATAAAATTATGTATAATTATTAAAGTCAATCTAACTCAGAGGTTCCCAACCTTTTCTTGATCAAGGATCACTTTTATAACATTCTTGGTAGCAGGGACCACTATGCATTTAGGTATAATAAAAATTAACTGTGATAAACATACAGAAACTTTGCCTCACCATCCCCAGTCGTAAAATTAAAATCGTTCGCGGACCATATTTACTATTTAGGCTTCTGCGGACCACTGGTTGGGAACCAGTGATTAACTAGATAGAAGGTAATAAAATAAAACAATAAACGTATGTACAATGTACATATATTAGGGAATTTTAGGATAAAGATTGTATAAGATTAAACATACTTTTATCAAGGCTCATAACTTATATGATTCCAAAGATTATCTGATTATATAAATAATAAATGATTACCATAAAAACTTCCAAAGAGACTAAAAGGAAATCATTATTTATAAAAAAAATTAAACTATTTAATGTTGATACATTTATATAAGCATTATATGTAATGTCTAGTTTTACGTTATGAAATTAAGTTTTATGAACTTTTACACCGAATTGCGAGTGTTTATTGGCCGATCGAATATTTTCTAATATTATACTTATAATATTGTATCGTACATTATCTATCACGAGTCTAATGATGTTTATTACAGTATTGATAAATGTTCGCGAAACAAGATACAATGTACGATATGATGTAACTACAGTGAAAAAATTGATAGTCGTTCAGTATCAAATTATTTACTGTGGTTTAAATAACTTTTATAAGCAACTAAGAAAAAAAAATATCTCTGAATAATGAATGGCATCAACAACAAATATTCAAATAAAATAGATAAAGGAAACTTAGCGAAAATGGTCTATGGACATATAGAGATGTCGCAGATGCCTTTCTATAAAACATCTAAACACAAATATTTCTTAATTTGACGTCACCAAAGTTAGACCTGGTATTTTCGAAACATTTAAATCCTAAAATGAATGAATTTAATTAGACAGAACACGTCTTTTTTTTAAGTAAAAAAATAAAGGATGAATAATTAAAATGTATTAGTTAGAGTTTAGATATAAAATTGTCTAAATAGACAACGGGCACTCTTTTAGAATATAAAAAAAATATTTGTAAATACAAAAACCCCGACTGCATCAAACTAAAAAGAAAATAAACAAGCCCAATAGTTTATTAGGATTAACAGTCGGGACCCCTTTAAATTACGCGAGGTTCCTGGTAAAGATTTTATTGATTGAAGAATTACTTATAGGTCCCGACTGTTAATCCTAATAAACTATTGGGCTTGTTTATTTTCTTTTTAGTTTGATGCAGTCGGGGTTTTTGTATTTACAAAT
>DWMY01000089.1:0-51818 GCA_018249775.1 Heliconius hecalesia formosus
AGATTTTTACAAATTTCTGCTACCCAAAGATAATTACTAAGAATTATCGTTTGGCAAGAGAGAAACTATTTTTTAAATATTTTTAAACATTTTTAAAGTGTTATTCCACACTTAGGAAAGAAAAATACTTATTTTAGAAAACGTATAAAAATAATATTTAAAAATTACCAGGTTCCCTCTACCACCCTGCTACACATAGTTAAAAAAAACACTATACCGTACAATCCTTCTAATAGCCCACAAACAGTAAAACGTAAACTAGCTCTAATAGATCACGCTTACAGTCAAATAGTGCGTGTCTCATCTCATTGAGTTACTTACCATTTACTTCCAAATAGGTACCAACGTTGCAACGCCGAGGAAATTGTAATATACAGTATGAAAGAACACAGGAAGTTCGCATTAAGACTACTTCGATAGGTTCTTTCTATCCTATCCTATCCTATCTTATCCTATAATTATTGGCTGTAAAAGGGGAAACTGGTACTTTAGTACTTTGACGGTAGTTGATGGTAAATTATCGTTATTTTGCTATTATTGGGTTATTGGGAATGGTTGTGTTTGTTTAAATGTTAGTAGAACGGCATTTAGCGACACAGTAGTTGTAGGTTCGATTCCTGTATTGGGGAATGATTCGGTAGCGGATAAATTTATGGTGGTCGCGTATTTTCATTAGCGCGTAGTTCCATTTAAATGGTTAAAGCCAGAGCTTTCGCTAGACAAATTGATATTTGTGAGATTAAATGTTAAACTGTTACCCTAAAAATATATATAATTTTTAACGCTTTTAAATATTAACAATACTTTTTGGGCGTAATATAAGACATTTAGGAAATAAAACACTTTTTTAGAAAACATATAAAATTTGAATGTATCGAAACTTGAACCCGCGCCGCTTGGAAACCGTCCAAGCGCTCTGATCACTAGGCCATAAGAGGATGCTTACTGGTCAGACCGCTTGGACAATTTCCAAGAGGCGCGAGTTCTAATCCCGCTTCGTTCAAATATACGTTTTCTACAAAAAGTATATACATATAATATTTATTGAAAAATTGAAATTATGGTTTACGCCGTGGTCTGCTCATAGTATTTTGTGTTGTTTTGAGATAAATTATTGTGAAATCTTTCTTTTTATGACTTTTTTTTGTTTATGAGTTTTACTTCTATTTCTCATTTCTTTTTTCTTTCTATTAGTATTTTTGTTGAATTTTTCGGCGTTCTTTACCTTAAATTATATTAAGGTGAAATATTGTTTTCCATGACGATGATGAAACTTTGTTGTTTTTATTAGAGAAATCGATTTTTTGTATAATATGAAAAATATCTTAACTGTAATAATTGGAGTTTACATTTATTTGTGACATTTTTTTACATAAAAACATCAAATTTGTTACTAATCAAGTTACTTAATTGCTTTTAATTTTACACAACATTTCATAAGAAACCTACGTACCTTAATAATTAGATCTATTAAAAGAGTAATTATCCTAGTATTATAATGACATTTTGGTGTATTCATCTTAATTTGTAAAGACATTTTTTTTATTTTAGCTTCGCATTGTATCCCGCACGTGTCAAAGTAGCCCAATTTTGAGCTTTTTTTGAGTTTTTGAGACTTAGCTTGTAAATAGATATAAAGTGATATTCCCCCATGTGGGAACCTAGTAGTTTCGCGTTTACAAGCAGACGCTATGCCACGACGACTCTACACATAAATATAATATACCCAAACAATTGAAGCAGTGGCACAGCGTGTGAATATAAAGGCGATGGTTGTGGTTTCGATTACCCCACTCGACCCAATAAAATCTATTTATTTCATCTTTACGCTGTATTCCGCATGTAGCAGGGAGACAGAGAGAGCCTCTCCTCTCACTACTTTCTGCTGAATTCTCGAGGCATTGCGTGTTGATTGGCAGTACCCAACGTTGCCTCGATTTCCACTCGAAAAAAATGAAAATATTAAATATCTCATTTCCTCCTCTGGCAATCGAAGACACAACCTGTAACGTTTACAGTCGCACGCTCGTGAATTCTATATGTATATATAATAAAATTGTAACTGATCGCTGTCTATACATACACAAGATATATGAAAAAATCAATGTAAAAATGCAAAACTTTTTTTTATTTTCGTCCTTTTGTCTATGCGATTGTGCGCACTAATCTCATAAATTATAATTTAATCCAGTTACTATTGCTTTTTAAAAAGCTTCTCTTAACATACAGTGTTTTTTAATTTCAATTAGTTCATAAATAAAAAAGTTATATGAATATAAATTATTTTATTTAGTTTGATAAAATTGCTATAAAATAAAATAACTTGGCTGAAACTTTACTTTTAAATGTACAGATATCGTGTTTCGAATGATATTGAAAAAGAAATTTTGATTACTAAAACTAATTATTAATGTAGTACAAGCGGGCGGGCGAAGCCGCAAACAGCTCTTGGTATTTAATATTTTCATTTCTTTGTTCTGGTAAAAAGACAAAACGCGCAGTTGAATTCCGCCATCCAACTCAATATCTTGAAAGTTCGGCGTTAACGTCTTGTGTAGGGGACGGTGCATCATAATACGACCGTTCCCCTTGCTCTATGGGGGATACATCGTGAAGATATAAAACAAAATCAGCTTAACGCTGTGTTCCTAGCAGGGTAGGCAAAGATAAGTTGGTGTTAAGACATCTCGTTCCTCACATTCCGCCGAATTTTTCGAAGCATTGCGTGTTGAGTGGCCGAACTCAACGTCGAGCTTTTACCTTGGTGCCGGAGCGAACAAATGAAAATATTGATAAATAATAATTCATTCCCTCGAGCGTAGATCGAACCCACAACCGTCGTGTTACAGTCACACCCTTGCGCCTCTGCGCCTCGACGGCCTCAGATAAAAAAAATGTAAGATTCCTACAACGCACAGTCAGCCCTAACAAATCGTCAATTGTTAGCCGGATGAGGCGCTAATCCTGTGCCTCCCCTTGTTACTTCGGAGCACTTGCCGCCGCGAAATTAGTGGACGACAAAATTGACTCGTTTTGAGAACTATTATACAGCGGCTACTTGTGTTTTGTGTGTGTGTGTGTGTTTTAGAGGTATAATTGTATAATTTGTGTAATGTAATGTATAATGTTTGTATGAATCTATCTATCAAAACCTGTTTAGATATTTTGATGTCTAATTGTGCATGAGTAACTTTTTTTTTTATTATTTGTACGTATATATTCTTTGTTTTTATATATAAAAAGGAAGAAATTTAAAAGACAGCGATATTAGAATTAAGTTATAAATATACCAAAATTTCTAATTTACACCGTATGTAACACATATTACACAAATACACCAAATTAGAAAAAAAAAACACGCAAGAACAAAGAACAGGAAATGGTTATTAATATTAAATTAGTATATCAGTTATTACTAAACTAGCATTAATTTACCAAATTAACAATTAATTATTAATATAATAAATTTCGGTGAAAACAAATTTAGACATCAATCTATGGACTTATATAGTCAATGGGCTGATTTTATGAATGTATATCACGCGACCGTCGGAGACTCTTATTGCGGCTGCTTCACCACACTATATTTATTATGTACTTACATATATGAAAATCAAATTTTGCTAACAATAATATTTTGATATAAGAAAAACATTCAGATGATAAACATATAGTCAGAACACATAATTATAAAAAGCGTACAGCTATTATGCTATATTATGTTACGACATTCACAAAAGCCCAGTCCCAGCGGACAGCCACACCCGTTTGGAAATAAATTGATACAAAAAAATTTTCTGGACGATACAAAAATTTGGAAGTAATTGGCAAAGGCAAGTTATCCGGAATATCGAAATTGGACTACAAAAAATATATACATACATACCAGTAGCATTGTCCGCCATGTCGTCTTCACTCTTCCATACTTACGGGCGACACCGCCTCGCGGACAGTCCACTGCGATCACTGAACAAGAGGTACTCGACGCTTGCAATCCTCTCCCCTGGTCATTATGATCGCGTAGTGACCTAGCCATTCACAGAGAATAGATCGCACTTCCGACCTGTGCTAGTTGGACGCTGTAACCTTGCGGGATAGAAGCTTCACGTCACACCAGCGTGTGCGTGAAAGTGAGCCGCGTGAAGCCAGCGTGAACGTGAACGTGAAACGTACCTCGGTCTGAGGCGTTCATCGTTGGTTTCGGGAGACGAAGACCGGGAGCGTCGTCACTGGCGTCCAAATGCCGCGGCAGGCGCTCGGCTACACATAATGGATCGAGCGGAGATCTCGTCAAAAGAAGAATACAGATGCCAATTATTTATTGTCATACAATACGCGGACGTCGGGCGGCGCGCGGGCGCAGTGATGGAGTGACAGCGATGACGGCGTGACGGCGACCGCCTCACCTCACTATCCATTTGAATTGTCATCGATTTTTTCATTTACTATTTAATTGGTGAGGTCCCGAAGGATGGACGACGGACAGAAACTGAGATTGTTGTAACTAATATGATTTAATTATAATTTTGATAGTGATATTTAAAAATATTAGGTGTATTGGTTGTTTATGTCATCTTTATCTGATAAAAATTACATTACCTAAAGTAAATATAAGCGAAGAATAAATTGGAGATGGTCTTATCTACTTGATATCCTGCACCAATAACTGAACCAAAATAAAATTTAAAATGACATAACAACTTATTCAATTCATAAATATTAATTAAGTTTCTAATATAAAAGAAAAGACTAGGACTAAAAGAAAGACTAAGAAGAGATAAACATTCATACAAACAAAACGCTTCTTCTAACAATATGATCATTGTAACTGATACAGCTAGTGATGTGATTTTGCTAATCTGTCCGGGTTAAGAGTTCGTCCCCCTGTACCCTGTCCCCCTGACCCCCGTCCCCCTGACCCCCGCACGCGACACCACAATTATGGCCAATTAAATCAGATTGAGTAGTAACGTACCTCCCTGAGTCAGACCATGCTATTATAATTGGTATTATTGTAGGAAATGAAGAAGACGCACCGACCAAGTCCTAACCTTGAAGTATAGTGGCCAAGAAATATTTTAGCAATTAGTTGGTAAAATTCTTCTTATTAGTTATTTAAACTTCTTTCGCTTTTCCTTTTACTTCTACTTTTTGTAAGGTGGGCAAGAAGACTTAAAGTTCAGCTTCACGCTGTATCCCGCACACAACAGAGTAGGCAGAGGGAACCTAGTGCTTAGACACTCCGTTCCCCACTTTTCTCCTCCGAATTCTGGAGCATTTGCTTAAACACCAGAGCAAAGAAACGGAAATATAAATTTAAACAAATATTTAATTTCCTCAAATGGGGATCAAACACACAACCATTCGTTTTTTCACAGTCACACTTTGTGCCCCTGGGCCACGACTGGCCTCAAGTCAAAATTTTAAATTGAAACGCACATAATAGAGTAGGCAAAAATACTCTTTCGGAGGCATTGTGTGTTGCGTGGTAGAACTCAACGAGGAACAAAAATATTAAATATTTCATGGGAATCCTCATATGGGAATAGAAAACAGAACACAACACAACAGCCAAAAAATGACTAAAATGTTTACAGCCATCGTGGAATAGTGACACGGCGTCTTACGTCGGAACGATTGTGGGTTCGATTCCTCACTCGGGGGGAGAGAATCAATTTCATTTCCCCTCACAAGTTATAAAACAAAACGCGGCGTTGAGTTCCATCTCTTAACATGCAATGTCTTAAAAAGGGGCGATGCTTGGGGAATAGAATATCTTAACACTGGACACCCTCGGTTTACCCCGCCACATGCGGGATACAGCGTGAAACTGAAAAAAGACAAAGTACTTTTACAAATATTTTCATCTCCATTTTGTTAATTATATTAACTACATTTTTAAACACATTCAAAGGATAAACGCAAGAAGGATTTGAATTTCTTTTCACTTACTTATGCTATTTGTGCTGTACTCGTGGGTTCATAAGCGTTCTTAACCCGTTGTTTGGGTGACCCAGTTACGAGCTTGCAACACAACGAGTCTATATTGTTGCTGTGGACTTCTCTTATGAGGAGTGTCTGCTTAGTACTTAACTAAATGAAATTTACTTTTTTTATCTTCACGCTGTATCCCGCGTTTAACGGGGTAGGCAAAGAAAACCTGAGAACCTAGTGTTAAGACACTCCGTTCTCATTAAGACATTTCCGTTCTACACTTTCCGCCGAATTCTCGAAGCATTGCATGAATCAAACCAATATCACGAACTAACCACCACACTCTGCCTACTTACCAGAGCGATTGAAATATTAAATATATCATTTACCCAAATGAGATCGAACCCACAACCGTCGCGTTTACAGACGCAGGCTTGTGCCACGGAGCTCTCAATATGAATACTTCAGTACGTATTTTAAACTACAATAAGATTAAAAGATACAATAAGATTAATATCTAAAGTAATTTTAACCGACTTCAATAAAAGGAGGGACTTCTCAATTCAACTGTATTTTTTTAGGATTGTTACCTCCGAATTTGCGACTGGGTGAATCGATTTTTATGATTCTGTTTTTATTTGAAAGACCAGTCCTGAGTCTTGTTTGAAGGAATTCTTATTTTTTATTTATTTATTTGCTTCACATTGCTTTTTTTTTCATATATAATAGATAGAGTAGGCAAAGGAAACATAGAGTTAAAACAAATCAACACGCAATGCTTAAATTTTGAATAAAAAAAATCTTATCAAAATGTTCATAATTGTTATCCACACATATCTTTGCAATGTTTTACGATACAAACGTTCTTTTGAATGCGTGTTGAGTGGGTAAACCAACACCGCGTTGTCTCACCAAATTAAAAAAATAAAAAATGTCTGTACTTTTATATATTTCTCGTAAACTAATAACATGAAATATAAAGCTTTTGAAAAGTTATAAAAAATAAGTTGTTTCCATAAGTAAAATGGAAAATCCTTCAGAATTCGGCGAAAATTGGAAGTGTTTGAATGGGAACAGATTGTCTTAACACTAGTTTCCCAAGTTCTCTCTGCCTAACTCTGCTTTGTGCGGAATCCTCGTGGGGGAATAAAAACCACAACCCGTCGCGTTTTCAGTCGCATACTGTGCCACGACTGGCCTGAATATTGTTTTTTTGGAAATCAAGTAATATAATAAACTATTTTGTAATTCTTACAGACAATTAAAATAAAACTTCATTTTATCTATTTATTTACAAATCCGTATTAAAAATTCAAGGTTTATCACAATATTGTAAAGATTATTAGAAAATTTCCGTTGAAAATATTTGTTAATCGTAAGATTAGAACTTCGAGTTGGGAATATTCCTACACTTGAGT
The DNA here is from genome assembly GCA_018249775.1 of Heliconius hecalesia formosus. Classification (NCBI taxonomy): domain Eukaryota; kingdom Metazoa; phylum Arthropoda; class Insecta; order Lepidoptera; family Nymphalidae; genus Heliconius; species Heliconius hecalesia. The sequence goes on from DWMY01000089.1 coordinate 7,353, forward strand.
GTAACCGTTTTCTTATGTAGCATGTACCATATGTATGTCTGTTCGTTTATATCCACTTAGCTCTGTAACTATGTTTTTTTGCTCTGATGGTTGATATTGTGGGTTGTGGATATTATATTATAGGATATTATTTAAGGGAAGAAGTATATTATTATTATTTTTTTTATTAGCTTCACGCTTTATCCCGCACACAGCAGGGTAGGCAGAGGGAACCTAGTGTTACGACACTCCGTTCCCCACTTTCTGCTGAATTCTGGAGGCATTGCGTGTTGAGTGCCAGAACTCAACGCCGCGCTTAACCTCGACACCAGAGCGAAGAAATGGAAATATAAATTTAAGTAAATATTTCATCTCCTCGAATGGGGATCGAACCCACAACCAGTCGGTTTTGCAGTCACACCTCGTGCCGCTGCGCCACGACCGGCCTCATATTATTATTGATTGATTTTATTTCTTTGAATAGTTAAAAAACAAAGTTTGGTCAATTTTTCAAGTAAAATTTGTGTAACATCATTTTTATCATTTTTAAAATGTTATTCCACGCTTAGGGATGAAAAATATTTTTGAAATTGTAGGGTTTTCAAGTAGAGAGGGCTGAAATACTGCAACGTTCAAATTTGTATACGTTTTGTAAACAAGTGTTTTTGTAACAGTTTCCTTAGAGAGAAGGTAATTACAAAAAGATGAAAAAGCTATAATGTTTTATTAACTTCATTCTAAATTCTTTTCTTCATTCTATTAACTTCATTCTAAACAGAGGGAACCTCGTGCTAAAACACTCCGTTTCCCACTTTCTATGAAATCAAAATATTAATCCATGATAATTTATTCAACTGAGTGGAAATCGAACCCAGTTCAGCTCTGATGACAATGAAAATACATATTATCAATATTGTTGTCAATCCAAAATGGCCGCCGCAAGAAAATGTAGGATTGCTATTTTTGCAATCCTCTATTTTTGAAAACTATAATGCCATGAAAAACATCTGAAAAGCTTTCTTCCAAAACGGTTCTTTTAATTAATATTCGCATTTGCAGCTTCACGTTTCATCTCGCATAGCAGGGCGTCTAACCTCTTTGTCTAGATAGAACCTAAAGTCAAAGCAATTCGTTCTCTATTTTCCACCCAAATTAAAGATATTGCACCTTGAATAGCGGAATTCAACGCCTTACTTTGTTCAGCCATTCATTTTATTTGAAATTAATCGGTTATAGCTTTAATCGGTTGAAGCCGAGTGGGGAAATCGTTTCTAAACAATCCTACCGAACGGAATAAACCAATACCGTATCTCCTGCCCGAGATTTTGTTTTGTTTACTCTCGAACTGATAACAGCCTAATCGATAACAGCCTGTCTTAGTGATAACCGCCACTTGTAGCTTCTTAGGCAAGCAGTGGTCCCCGCACCTGCGTTTCATATACTCGGTTTTCTTTAATAAAAAAAAAACAACTATTTTATTTAAATCTTGCAAATGAGAATTAATTGTGTTTACGGTGAAATATATGAATTTTTCATTTGACATAGGCTTTTTTTTTAATTTTATAGAATATTACGGTTTTTTTTAAGTTTTTGTTGTTGTTGTTTTTCTTTTTTTTTACCTTAATGGCAAACATGTTGATACGGACTAGTAATTTGCGAAAATATAGATTAGCTTTTGTAGTACGTGTGGTGTTGTTTGTCAGTATACCGTTCATTTACTTTGCGTCTAAAAGTTTCAAGGAAGAAGACACTTCTGATTTACTTTATAAAGGTAGTGAACTAAATAAAATATATTCGCAATAATTAAAATTTTCCCAGTGTCAGAACGAAAGTCATAATCAGAGTCCATATAATGCTCTTTTGCTAGCTTCACGCTTCACGTACTTTTGATCCCGCATATAGCAGGGTACGGTCCCGCATATACTGACAAGATTCTCCTCTTCTTCTCTTTGGAACAACACTTTCCTCGAGTAGAAATGGAGCCCATAACCGCCTCGATCACGACAGTCAGAGGTTGTGCCATTGCGCCACGGCGGTCATCTCTCCGTCATGGCCGTAATGGCGCAGGGGCATAAGTGAGCGATTGTAAACGCGACACTTCGATTCACACTCGGGGGAATAAAATATTCAATATTTTCATTTCCTCCAAAGCGCGGCGTAGAGTTCCGCCGCTCAACCTGCAATACTTCAAGAATTGAGCAAAAAGTGGAGAACGGAAACATCTCAATGGGAACGTAGTATCTTAACACTCCCGAAGATCTCAGGTTCCTTCTGTTTACTATTATTTGTGGGATACAGCGTGAAGCTAAAATAACAATAATGGAGTACGAAGCAATTTATTTCTGTAGTCCCTGCCTCCTCTAAGGTAAAGGGAAAGTAGTAGGTTCAAATTCCTATATGTTAGAAGAAATATGTTACTTTATATACGTACTAACTTTTATACAGCCTTCCTCGATAAATGGACTGATATCTTCTTAATCTTTTGATAGAGCAACCACAAATATATATATTTTTTTCTATTTACTTCCAGAAATAAGCGCGTTCAACCAAACAAACTCTTCAGCTTTATATTATAACATTAGTATCGATTCTTTACTAAAGTATAGAAACAATAATCAAATTTAACCTAAAATATTACATACATTTAACTTAATATGTATGGCGATCCCCGTAGATCTCCACTCGATAGAATAAATTATTATTTATTAATATTTTTATTTCTTCGCTCTAGCATCAAGGCAAAAGCCCGGCGTTAAGTTCCGCCACTCAGCACGAAATTCCTCGAAAAATTCGGCGGAAAGTGGGGAACGGAGTGTCTTAACACTAGGTTCCCCTTGCCTACCCTACTGTGTGCGGAATACACCGTGAAGCTGAAAAAAAAATGTATGTTTTATTTTTCAGATGAAGAAATTTTTCACTCAAGGAAGTTGCTCGGTATAACTGGAGGCGAGGAAAAGAACTGCACACAACCAGCTATACTGGAGTTCCCTTCAGACGGATTCACCAGATATCAAAGGCAACATGTCAGTTAAATAGTTATTTCAACAAACTAAAATAATGCATGTTTAAATAAAGGTATACATACATACATAGTTGTAGCTTTGATTCCTACTCAAAGAAATGAATTATTTCCTCGTTCTGACAAGCAGAAAAACTGCGGCGTTGAGTTACGCCATTCAACATGAAATTACATGAAAATAGGAGGGAAAGTGAAAATCGAACTCAACAAAAGGTTCTTGCTGTAATAGTAAAAACTATTAAATTTCTTTGCTTTTCTTTGTATTCGTGACTTCAAATTCCTCGTAAAAAAGTAAGGGAGGATTCTTCAATATATCAGATATTTTTTTGATTTTAAAATTTTAAGACTAGGATATAAAAAACAGTGATTTGTCAATGACTCCATTTCTTTAGTATCTCTATTTCTCTGCCAAAATAAACATTCCAAACTATTTAATTAAAGTTAACATACCTAGGGTTTTATTCTACTGCATTGTCTCCTGGCCTTTTACTGCTTCCTTCTGCTCGGCACCGTTTGTGAACAATACTTCGTGCCCGCCATTGAAATTATATGCGAACGTAAGTTTAATATTATAATTATTAATACATAAATAAAAATAAATAAATCAGCTTCACGCTGTAACCCGCACACAGCAGGGTAGGCAGTTCAACACTTTCCGCCAAATTCTGGAAGCATTACGTACTGTGACAGTGGCGGAACTCACACCAGAGCGAAGAAATGGAAATATAATTTTAAATAAATATTTCATTCTCTCGAGTGGGGATCGAACCCACAACCAGTCGCGTTTACAGTCACACTTCGTGCCCATACGCCACTACCGGCCTTAATATTTATTAATACATATTTATTATTTATTTAATTCTTTAAACATGAGTAAACAACGGAAATGGAAACGAGAACCATGTAAGGGTGGGTTTATCACCACAAATGGTCTCTGGCAACTTGTACTATAAAAATGATCAGAAAACACAGATTTAGCCTCACATACATATATTGTATATTTCCCGCGGAATCGAATTCCTTTCCCTTTAACTGTGACAATCTCCATATATTTGACTGTGGCTCAGTGGTCATTTTAATTTAATAAATTAAAATTATTAAATTATATAGTTAATATTAAAATAATATTTTTTTAATATTTAATAAAGTTACATTAAAATAATTAATTTTAATATATTAAATTAAAATTACCACTCGCTCTGTGGTCTAAGAGAGAATGGTTGTACTGCTTTTTAGTTTCACATATGTTTTTATTTTTATTTTTGTGTGTATATAATTTTTGTCCCGTATATTAATTTAGTACATACCTATTTGAATATTGCAAAGCGAATTTGATCTTCTTTAAAAATAATACGAGTACTCTATAAATAAATATTTTTTTACAAGATTGGGACCTTGGGAACCGAGCGCGGCTTCGCCCGCTTAAACTTGTTGTTATATTACAGTGATAGTAAAAAAATTATATAAAACTCTACTAATATTATAAATGTGAACGATATTTCCTCAAGTCACTACATTGTGTCTTAATTACTAAGTTATCTTCGTTAGAATTTCTCACATTTCAAAATTTTCAATAGTTTTATTTTGCTTATTTCTTATTTAAAATTATTGATTTATGTGCTTCTTGCTTTGCGTTTATGGTCATTTATTTAATACAAGTACCGTACCTAATTAGAGACCGTCATGGCTTAGTGGTACAGCGCTTATTTGTGAAAGCGACGGCTGTGAGTTCGATTCTCACTTGGGTGTGTGTGGTTCGATTCTCACTTCTCTCTCATTAAATAATTATGTTTATCGATGCGTTTGAATATTTTTTTTATATCACATCTTATCGCGAAATTTGAAACAATATATCATTTAAATTACCTATCTAACATGTAGCGCTGTATCTATTTAGTGCAACAATGTGTAAATCCTTGAAATGATAATACTTTATTAATTATAGATTTCAAGTAATTTTTATTCTTAAGTGTACGATAAGAGTTTTTATTAAAATATATTTGTAAAGTGTTATTTCAAAACAAAGAGGGAAAAATATGCCGTAGGTTTATAAACCGACTATGCGGAGAAAAACGTTAAAGATGGCGTGTAGAGTCCTATGGGAGCATTAACACAGGATCTATTAAAATGTACTTGTAAAAGAAAAGAAAAGTTTTTGATATTTATTTTATGAGACCAGTCGTGTCGCAGAGGAACAGGCATACGCCTGTTCAAACCCCACTCGAGGAAATGAAATATTTATTTATTTCATTTCTTTGCTCTGGTAACGAGGCTAAACTTTGCGTTGAGTTCCGCTATTCAACACGCAATGCTTCCAGAATTCGGCGGAGAGGGAGGACTGGAAGTGTTTTAATGGGAACGGAGTGTTTTAACACTAGGTTCACGTTGTATGTAGGCAAGGGGTACATTCCCCTTGCCTACATACAACGTGAACCTAAAAAATTACGTTTCATTGTTTACTCAAACGAAGTTTCGGGCGGCACTAGTATATTCATGTTTATTATTTTCTACCACATCAATAGTACATTTCTTTAAAAATCCAAAACGAATAAAACAAGCCTAAGCATCTCTACATACTACTATACTTATATTCATATACATATATAAAGAAAAAGTCGAGTAATTGAGTTTGATTGGAAAAGTGGTATCGAAAGGAATTCCATCTCTGAACGGGGCGGTCAGTGTCCTAGCACAGTGCACTGCGCCTCGTGCGTACAAATACTTAGTGCGTCTCGTATAATCATCTCGTTCTAGATTGTTTTTTTTTTCAGCTTGGTAGGCAGAGGGAACCTAGTGTTAAGACACCTCGTTCCCCACACACCGCTCAATTTTTAGAGATATTGCTTGTTGGGTGGCGAAATTTTTCAGATTTTTTCATTTGCAAGAATGAAAATTACATCATTAGAAATTACTATTCTTCGGTGTGGCAATGTGCCACTGCGCCACGACGGTGTTATAGTATTGTAATACTCATAAAGCGTGGGCTCAACTTGTTATAATAAATACATAGTATCTAGAAATATAATAATAATAAGAAAAATAAACATTCAAATGACTTGTAACTACAAACTTTCTTTGAATTTTCTAACTACAATGAGATCGAGGTGCTTCTACGTTGAATGTGCACTAGAAACTATCGTATTTTTTTTGCATCATCCCGCATTTAAAATGGTAGGCAGGGGAACTCGCAAACTTAGATTTTCCCACTTCTCACTTTAAATAATCACTTATAAAATATAAATAGGACACTCATATACCTTAATCCATCGTTTACCGACGTATCGTGACGGTTGGGTTGGATTCCCAATGGAGAAACTAATTCATATTTTTTTCTTGCTTAAGTAACAAGATAAGGCGTGGCGTTACGTTCCGCCATAATGTTCTGCCACACACAATATATTGGAAATTGAGAGGTGCGTGTGGAACGGAGGAAACCCAATGTTAAGTTAGGTTCCCTTTACCTAACACTGCTATAAGTGTAATATATATACGGCCATTTTTATATATTTTTTTAAACGATTCCTTAATGAAACAGGTCTAAACATGGAAGCCGATATAGCCGGAGCTACCTTCATGGCAGCAGCGAGTTCGAGTCCCGAGTTGTTCATAAACTGCATAGGCACGTTCGTGACTGAAGGGGACTTGGGCGTAGGCGCCATAGTTGGGTCAGCAGTATTCAATGTACTGGCAGTACCTGCTTGCTGCGCTCTGGTGGCTGGGAGAGTGAGTTTTTTGAGGTTTTTAAGTGGTAAAATATATAATTTCTTCAAAAAAGTAGACTACTTCTTCTCAAGTCAGAAACATCAAAGCTCCTAAGTGTACAAAAGCTTTTATAAAAACCGCTTTAAAATCAGTTCAACTAAATGTGAGATAATGGCGGAAAAATATACATGCCTACATATCTCCTATTTTTCAAAGGTATAAAAAATCAGCTTACTTAGTAGTAATAGGTTACGTAGGCAGAGGGAACCTATTACCTATATTTTTTTTATTGAAAATAAAATACTGTCCTTTTTTTAGCAGTGACCTTTATGTCAAAAAGAATATGTCATAAACAGGGCCATTATTATCCTTAGACACTTCTCTCCCTTCATGTACCTAACAACAAGGGTAGTCTTTAAAAAAAGACTATTTATCATCGAAGAGAAATTTACAAATTTACCGTATGTGTACAATAGCTGAACCCGTCGTAACGCAGCGGCACAGCATCCGACTTTAAACACGACGGCTGTTGGTTCGATTCTTTACCAATACTTAAATAACTATATGCGAGAAGCTAAATGAATCTACAGAAAAATACTTCTAACATATTAAAAGAATAGCTCGAAGACAGAATGCCTGCCTGAATATTTTATCCCGTTCACTGTAGACGGCGAAGTGAAGTGTTTCGCTTTAAGTAATTAATTGCTCCAAATATTTTTTTAACTTCACAATGTATCCTGCGTATATCAGTATTAACAGAAAAACCTAGAACCGTTCCACACGCACTGCTAAATTTTCGTCAAAAATAGTATTGTGAGGCGCACTAGCGCCTAACTTTGTCTTGTTAACAGAGCTAAGTAAGGAAAATAAATATTCCCCCGAATGGGAATCGAACTCGCAACGCCACGACAGCCTCCTAAATATATACACTCACTAACCCTGTTTTTTTTTCATAATTCAGGTAATAGAACTTGACTGGTGGTCCGTGTCTCGGGACTGCATGATGTACGCAGTGGCCGTCGTCGCCCTTATCTTGACCCTGTTAGATGATAAGATATACTGGTACGAGGCCCTTCTGCTCGTGCTTATGTATACTTTTTATATTTTAGGTAATTATGATAAACTTGCGACCCTTGCGGCTTCGCCGGCATGAACTTAATTTTATGTTATAGCCAAATTATATTTTTTTTTTCATAAATTGTAGGTTATATGTTATTTTTATGTATGTATAAGCTATATTATTGTAAAGTTTCACCTAAATCCGTATAATAGTTTTAGCTTTTAGGATGTTTTGCTTTGACTTAGAGTGTTTGTTTGTTTTTGTGATATATTTTTCGTATGAAGTATGTACTAGATATATCAATTTTTTTAGTTCACGCTGTATAACAAGGCAGGTAGAAGAAACGAAATATTCACTTTTCCCACTTTCCGAATAATATTCAGGACTTTGCTTTAGAGCGGCGGGACTCAACGCCGCGCTTTATCTTACTGCCAGAGCGAGGTAATGAAAATAATTCCTTTCTCTGAATGGAAATCGAGCCAAAATGAATACAAATGATATAAATTTATGTACATTATATCTGTTATTATTCTAGCATCAACATAGAAATAGATTTGTTTTCTTTTTTTAAATTTTCAGCCATGATTTATAATAGTCGTATTGGGAGTTTCGCAAGAAGTGGTTGTTGTTATCCAACCAAAAAGAAGACTTATACAGAAATATCTCCTTTGCTCTCTAAAGGTAATCGACAATTTATAATATACTACCTATTTTTGTATACGTTCACGTTGTATCCCGCACATAGCGGGAAAGGCAAAGGAAACTAGTGTCATAACACTGCGCTATTCACTTTTCGTCCGAATTCGAGCCATTGCGTACTGCGACTGTAAAATGAAACATTAGATACTGTTGTAGCGCAACAACTTAAGGCCGCCCTTTGTATTGCTACCCGAGAGAAAGAATTAAACTAGTTCATTCCCCCAAGTGGAAATTGAACCCAAAAACGTCGCGTTTACGCAACGCCACTGCGCTACAACTGTTTCAATAATAATAGCTTGTATGTATTCTTCATTTTCAGACAAAAGAAATGGTTTAGAAGTGTCCCATCAATTGGCTCATTCCAATCAAAATATTAACGAATTAGAAAAAGGCATAGTTATTACGATGAGACATGGATCTAGTGATTCTGGTAAGAGTATTATTTTTAATAGCATTTTATTTACATTAAGTCCGTCGTGGCTTCGAATCCCACTCGGGACTTATATTTTCTTCGCTGTGGTAACGACGCAAAGTTGTGGCATTGAGTTTCGATACTTAACATGCAATACCTCAAGAAAATGGGGAAAAGAAATGCATTAACGCTAGGTGCCCAGGTTCCCCCTGCCTACCCGATTATGTGCGATATAAAAAGGAAACATAATCATTCTAAGTTCCCGTAGTCCCTAAGTATCTCTGACCGCAGTTAGTCGATATCGGTTATATCGAAACGGTTAAGTACTAATAATTAAATATTAGTTATGTAAGGACTGTTTGTCGTTGAAGGCAAAATTGGAATTATTTTCATTAAATTTGTTTGAATATTCTGTTTCTTTTTTTGTAAGCGTTCTGTTACTGTGGATGATGATATATTCACATTCACATCACATGTGAAGATATATTGTGGCTCTAATTGTGGTTCTCACTTCGGCTTCGGTTCCTTTAACACCACGTCCGTGATATTCCTAGCAGATACTAATAAAACACAGAACGTGATAGGAATAGGTTTAGAGTTAATTTCTCTACGGCAGAAATAGGAGCGAGAGGTATAACTGCAAAGTCTCTCTATAATTTGTTTAAAGATCTTGACCTGTCTAGTATCATCAATTCATTTCTAGAACGTACTTCGAAGGCAGCACTAGTAGAATAATTTTAACTGTTTTTTTATTATTTTATTTATTTATTTTCATATTTGTAATTGGAGTAAATGCCCCTTTAATTTAAAGGAGCCGCTTAAACCTACACTTGTGATGCAATTCCCAGGTACTTGTCTGAGTTCCTCATCATATACATGATGGGCATATTCCTGGAATAGTTAATATATGGTGATATTGACAAATTTCCTATATATTACAGAGTCCAGCACCAGTTCTCTTTTCTCCTGGCCAGATGACAAGACGAGTGGCATGCAGAAATTATTCTGGTTGGTCACGTGGCCCATGGGGCTATTACTGTGGATCACCATACCTGATTGTCGGAAACACCAGCGTTTGTACCCTTTGACCTTCATCATGTGCGTGATATGGATAGCAGGAGTGTCCTATTTGGTTGCTTGGATCATTACTATAGTTGGTATGTCATTTTTTTTATATTTGGGATGCAGTATAAGTAGGAATTAATATAATATTTTTTTGTAGGTTCGATTCCTGCTAAGAGTAATTAACTATTTTCATTAGATTGTTCTGATAAGACGAAGTGCTGCATTAAATTCCGCTTGAAAATTGAACACGTAACTTGAATTCCAATTTCCGAGACACTTGCGGTGCGTAGGATTGTCTTAATACTAGGTTCCCTCAGTCTAACCTGTCATATGCGGGATACAGCGTGAAGCTAAATAGATTTTTTTTATTTAAGGTGACACTCTCAACGTGCCGGACAGTATAACGGGTTTGACAATATTAGCGGCGGGAACTAGCTTGCCGGAAGCGGTGTCAAGTGTCCTAGTTACGAACCAAGGTATTTATAGATACACTATTTTTTATTTCTAATACTATTTTTCCGGCACTCCGTCAGACTGTGAACGATGATTGTAAGTTCGATTCCCAAGAATGAATAAAAAATATATGAAGGAAGAACTTTCATTACTTGGCTCCAGTACCAAGACTAAGCGCTACATTGATTTCCGCCACACTCATTCAATAAAATAATCATATCAAATCAGCTTCACGCTGTATCCCGCACAACAGGGTAAGCAGAGGGAATTAGTGTTAAAACACTCCGTTCCCCACTTTCCGCCGAATTGTGGACGAATTGCGTGCTGAGTGGCGGAACTCAACGCCGCGCTATTGCTCGACACCAGAGCGAAGAAATGGAAATGTAAATTTAAATAAATATTTCAATTCGAATCAACCACCAATCACGTAGTCCCACTTTGTGCCACTGCGCCACAACTGGCCTCAATATCTATCTATATAAATTACTAATAACGGAGCATTTTTACACTATAATGTAAGAGGCAGGCTACCCCGCTATACGGGATACAGCGTGAAGCTATATAAAAAGAATATACAAAAATCGTTTCACACGTCCGTACATCAACGTACATACATACATTTGAACAATCTTCAATCTCCATACATACTTACATACATATACATATACTTAAATAATGTGTCACTTTTAGGTCACGGCACAATGGGCTTAAGCAATTCAATAGGATCGAATACGTTCGACATTTTACTCTGTTTGGGACTGCCGTGGCTTGTCAAAGGTTTATTCTATCCGTCCTATCCTGATAACCATTGGGTGAGATGTGTCTTTTTTTTATTTTGATTATGAGTTCGAATCCTAGCAGAAAATAGTAGAAATGAAAGTTTAAATTTATATCTATCTATACTAATGTTATATAGCTGACGAGTTTGTTTGGTTGAACTTCCTAATCTCAGGAAGTACTAGTTCGAATTGAAAAAGTGCTTTTGTATTTTGTGATTGTATATTTGTCGGGGAAGGCTATATTTACGGCACGTTAATCATTCCCATCAAACGATTAGGTTATTTTTTTTTTCAGCTTTACACTGTATCCCGCATATAGCAGAATAGGCAGAGGGAAAATAAAAATCTAATGTTAAGACACTTGCATTTTCCGCCAATTTTTCCAGACATTACGTGTTGAGTGGCGAAACTCAACGCCGCTCTTTTGCCTTGGTGTCAGAGTGAAGAAATGAAAATAGAAGTATTTGTTTATTATTCCAGGTTAAAATCAACTCAAGTGGACTATCATATAGCGCGATCTCTCTGCTCTCCACGTTGTTCGCACTCTATGGATCTTTAGCTCTGAATAAATTTCAATTGGACTGGAAAGTTGGCATCACTTGCGCTTTGGTTTACGTTGGATTCCTTATATTGGCAGCATTGATAGAATTAAATGTACTTTTTGTTGTAAATCTACCTATATGTCCTCATACGTGATAGTAACTGATATGATTTATACATAAAAATTTTTTTTTGATTTCTCAAATAAATGTTTTATACAGTGCTTAGTAAATAAGTAATTATACTGATATATATACAAGCGACACGCTCGCGGCTTCGCCCGCTTCTTCAACATAATTATTTACCTATCTGAATTAGTTTCGTGCTCTTATAACATTATCATTTTAAAAGCAATATCCATACATTGGAATCTAAAGTGTTAGTTGTACTTCAAAAAAGTAAACATTTTGTAGCTATTTTACAGAACAAAATACTTTATATTTAATTTTTTTTTTTTTGAAATAGATATAACAAACACCAAGTGTTGATGAAATTTGCCAAAAATAAAGCGAAAACTGCATTTAAATAGATTTAGAGAGATATTTCTGAGATTAGCGTGCCCAAATTCACAGATAAACAGACAAAAAATTTTAAAACGAATCCTAAAAATAAAATTTCTCATATATTTTCTATGTAGAGACAGCAATCAGTTATAGTTTTATTATATGTATAAATATGGGGTTTAGAGCAGTACAACGTCAGTAATTGAAGTGTGTTTTTGTAATATTGTTTTTAATTATGAATAATAAGTTTTTTAAACTTTTGGTTTTTATTTGTCTTTTGTTATATATTTCCATGAAAATTTCTACTTTAATCGGTACATTAAAATTATGATGATCATTGAGCCAGCTGAGTGGCGAAACTTAACACCGCGCTTTGTCTAGACATGTTGATCTAAGTGTATCAATACTAGGTTCAAAGAGATGCGGGTAAAACCATGCGTGAATAACTTTTTATGCACGTAAAGTTTACCGTTGACTATACGCATGAAACTAAAAAATAAAATTGAGAAAAATACATGACGATATTTCGTAGCCATATGCTAGGTGTTCTGTAACACTACGTGAAGCCTAAAAAAAGTATCTATAATTTCTTTAGAAAACAAATTCTCCCTACAGGAATGCTAACAACATAAATAAGTTGTAACAAACGCATAAGAACTTCCACGTAGCTTGATGAGATCGTATAGCTTAGTTGGTCAGAGCACTTGGACAGTTTCCAAAGAGGCGCGGGTTCAAATTCCGCTACGTTCAAATTTCCATATGTTTTCTTAATAAACAGTATCTGATTTATGATTTAACACCATTTTCACACGATTCAAACAGCGCGAGTGCACAAAGTTGACGATCTGTCAATACATCCATTGTATAGAAGATGCAATTCAAATAAAATAGATTTTTGTTTCTTGTTGATATTATTAGTGTTGAAGTTGTAGAAGAAATGTCGTTATAATTACACTATTATGACGCAGTGGGTAATTATAGAGTGTAATGGTAATAGGTTTCAATTTATTTTGAGGTAATGCTTATGTTTTATACATATATTTTGAGGCGGTCATGGACTTGTGGACATGGACAAATGCACATAGTACGCGACGGTTGTGGATTCGATCGACACTCGAGAGAATGATTATATTTACATTACTTAAGTTTTGAAATTATGGGCTGCGTTAAGTTCCGCCAATGAATATACAACTCTTCGTATGTAGAACCTAAAATGGGAGTGTCTGATCACTAGATCTCCTCTACATACCTATGCTATTTAAGAAAAAACTATACAAATCCTTTTTTTATATTTTCTATTATTTATATTGCTATTGCTTGCTGCATAATGTTGGGTACACCTAATTTCTCAAAAAAAATATAAGAAGAATCTCCCCAACTCTTCCCTGTCCCCCAAATTCGAACCCACGACCATCACGTCTAGTAACATCCTACAAATGTCACCAGTACCGTATATAATTACTTAGAATGTTCATTACACGTTCTAACAACATACACGACGTGCATTGACTTTGTGAAAGTACTTCAGAATCACGCGAAATTAAAAAATAAATAAAACAGAATCTGTTACATAGCCATTTGTATTGTATTTATAATAACAATATACTTGAAGTTGACAATTTCTTGAGTTGTGGCAGTCTTCGAAAATATCGCGATTGTCGATGGTTCGATTCCATTTTGCAGGGACTTGTTATTTTGGAACTATGTTATGAAATCTTAGAAACTTGTATGTAATAAAAACACCTTGGCACCGTATACAGTTGCAGTATCGTAACGTTACAATTACTATCAGCTTCACGCTGTATCCCGCACATAGTAGGGTCGGCAGAGGAACATTAGTGCTAAAACACTCCGTTCCGCAAAACGAAGAAATTGTAATAAAAATTTAATTAAATATTTGATTTCCTCGAGTGGGGCTCGAATCCACAACCAGTCGCGTTTACGAACGCTTGTGCCACTGCGCCACGACTGGCTTTACGTGTTCAATTAACAAAATAATGTTTTTATTAAGCAGAATGAATGGCGGATGATAAACAATAGCACAGCATGTGCAATTATTAAACACGCGATTACACTGTCGTCGAGTAGTTCACAAAGTAGTCTCCTTTTTTTACAGCATAGGCGGAGAGTACCTTGTGTTAAAATACTCCGTCTTCCACTTTATACCCTACTTTCGAGACATTGCGTGGTGAGCGGTGGAGCTTAACGCCGTGTTTTGTCTATTAGAGCGGGGAAATGAAAACTATGAATGACGACGACTAATGCGACATATGGAATTATTAATGATGACTACAAAGAAACATATGGACAGAAAAACATTTAAAAATTAACATATATTTTAGTAATGGTAACGTTCAAGCAACAATTGTTGAAAAAAAAATTGTATAATAATATACATAATTTCTTTACAATATAGTATAAGAGGCAGCATCGGATTTGTCTTTCATAGAATTTGTTTGTTTTTTTATAGCCATCTAATAGTCTAGCTTACATTGATCTTAACCTTAATTTCGCCCATTTCCCGTATTTTGCGAGAAGACAGACTAAAATTAGTGTTAAGTCACTCTATAATCTATTCTGTTGTTTAAAAATATTGTATTCCAAGCAAAATTTTATATTAGCAGACAGAAATAATTTCATAGTAAAAATAATTCAATCAGTAAAGAGTATCAACTAAGCGTACTACTATGCCACATCTTATATTATATACTATAAATCTTTTATATAATATAATAAATGATAATATAATGATTTATTACATCCACAAATAGTAGAGCAAGTTAATATAATATCTATTCTTAAAGATAAAGAAGGTTTTGGAGAAATCTATATTTATATTATAGATATCTATTTTTAGGAACCAAATATTTTAACGATTTTTCGTAAATTTCGTATATAGTTAAAATAGAATTGACAGTTTTTAGATTTTTTTTTCAGCTTCCAGCTGTATTCCGCATACAGCAGGGTAGGCAGAGGGAACCTAGTATTAAGACACTCCGTTCCCCACTTTCCGCCAATTTCTGGAGGCATTACGTGTTGAGTGGCGGAACTCAACGCCGCTCTTTTCCCTCGACACCAGAGTGAAGTAATGAAAAAATAAATGTAAATAAATATTTCATCTCCTCGAGTGGGGATCGAAGCCACAACCAGGCGATTTACAGCTACACTTTGTGGCCCTGCGCCACGACTGGCCTCAAGATTTTTAGATATAAAACTATATCTAGAAGTAAAGCTGTAAGACGGAAAAATAGTAAATGATCATATCTCTATCAGTTCATAATATTGTACAAGATTAATTGCTTCATATCATTTGTGTATGTATATATTCTCTACATATATATATGTACATAGATACATACATACATGACACTGGCTGGTTATTTTGCATAAGATCATTTAAAAAAATTGTAAAACTAGGAGACTTTAAATAAAGAATTTAAGGCAGAGAGCTCAAAGAGAAATCTTAGACAGAATTTAGAGGAATTTTTGAGGAGATTTTAAAGAGAGAGTTTATAGAGAATTTAGATAGAATTAACAGTTTTTAGTTTTTATTATATATATTGATTTAGAAGCTAATTGTTATTATTGTCCCTCGATATAATTTAATTTGTAATATAATTGTAATGACGAGAATTGTCATTTGGTTTATTGTATTAGTTAATTGAAGTGATTGTAGTAGAGGCTAGGCTGAGTAAGTTTCCTGACTTTTACTATTCACCGTTTTTGGTTCCTAAAAATATATATAATCAAATACATATATTTGTTTCGGAATGTATTACGTGAATACGTTGTATATAATATAGAGCTTAGTGAAGATGAGCTTAGAGTACTACAGTACATTTGACAAGTCGTGGCCGCCGTGAACTTAAATTTTCAAAACTTTTACGTATTGTTCTCTCGGGACGAAAATAATTAAAAGTAAGAAAAAATCCTAAAATCAAGATCAATCTGCGCAGCCTTCTGCAATAATTTCAGGGCGGCCACGACTTGTCAATCGTACTGTACTAATAAAACACTCTCATTTCTTCGAAGAGAACAATGAGAAAACCGAACAATATAATTGACTGAGTACTATTTGGAATAACTACATACAACTAACTACAACATATAAATAAAAAATATTGTAAAAATCGAAATTTACCTCGGAATAATAGATTTAAGTATACGTTCCCATAAACTGAGCCGTCGTTTTGGAGATTGATTGGAAAAAGGCATACATATTCTGACGGGAAGTCGATTCGAAGACGCCATTACATACTGATAAGGTTTTACCAGCGGTGTTACTGAAGTCCCCACTAAGCTTATCGTCTGTTTAATATTTTTTGGGGGCAAATTAGGACTTCTGACGGACGCTTTGCGGTTATTCCCGCCTATTAACACAATTGGGAACCCTTTGGTGGTTTTAGGAGGTTTGGTAGATTTTGTAAGAGGTCGACTTGTGGTGGAAATTTCAATTATTTCATGAAAAATAGAGTCGTCGTAATCTCTATTCTCGTCCGGTATGGGTGGTACGTGCATCACCTGTTTCAGTCCATTGATGTCTTGAACTAACTTTGCATGTTCTTTTACTATTTCTTCACGATTGGAGAGGAACACGTCGAACCTTCGTGATATTAGGTTGAAAGGAGTCGGACTCGCGACGTACTTTGGTGAGGTTATGGTGTATTTCGGTGGTTTCCTTAACGCCCAGCCTGCGTACGGAAAATGTAAGCGTTAACAATAATAATAAAACTATTGAAATAAATAAGGCCAATCGTGGCACAGAGGCACAAAGTGTGACTGTAAAAACCCACTGGTTGTGGGTTCAATCTCCACTTGGGGAGATGAAATATTTATTTAAATTTATATTTCCATTTATTCGCTTTGGGGTCGAGGCAAAGCGCGACATTGAGTTCTGCCACTTAACACGCAATGCCTCCACTCTCCAGAATTCGGCAGAAAGTGGAGAACGGAGTGTCTTAATACTAGGTTCCCTCTGCCTACCCTGCTGTGTGCGGGATACAGCGTGAATCTGATTTATTTGATTTATTTTTATAATAAATAATTTTAATTTGATTTGAACCTGGACTTAATGTTTTCATATATTATACGTAATATAAATTGTACAAGAAACTAGATATTTCTTTTGTTATGTGTTAATCGATGGTCTCTAGGTAAAATATCGAAAGTGTAAAATTACAAATGTTTTATTGCTATTGTAGTTTTAATAAGATTTTTTTTTATTTAAAATAATTGATATTTATACGTTTTTTGCGTTAAGCTTGCTATGTAATAGAAAAATACTTTCTTAGTAGTTCGAACAAGGAATAAAAGAAATTTGCAATTTTTCACTTTCAATACTATACTTAGAGACCGTCGATATATTCATAAAAAAAATATTTAAGTAGTTCACCTGGTTCATAAGTCCTGAATGGCACCTCTGATGGATAATCGAAGCAGTCAAACTGTAAATATATACAATATATTTAAAATCTTTTAACTTAAAAAATGGAAAAAATGGAGGAAAGAAAATTAATTAAAATAAGTGCCCTTAATTTTGAATCTAGCCCACAACCGCCATATTTAGAGTCAGACATTATGCAATCTCGCTATGATATAGTTTTTGTTAATTATTATTTTAAAACATTCGCGTTAAAACGAATTTATGCAATGGAATGTAACAAAAAATCTGAAGAAAACAAGAAAATCGGAAGAAAATCAGTTTTATTAATAGTACAATTTAGTGTTTTGTGGCTTTTGTTTTAAGATCCATAGACATCCATGATGAATAAAAAAACTCGATATTCCCAGCAAATGCAATAATTTATTCGAAATCCTACTTATCATTATTATATAATAATAACGAATATAAGTATTAATGATCTACAATTTTACACGTTTAGTAATAAAAATATATTTATTAGTCATTTAATTTTTTATTTTTTTCATTTTATCTATAATAATTTTATTCTAATTGATTTACTATTAATAAGTTTTTTGATTTTCACGATTATTACACATTTTAAATTAAACTATTTTAACCGGATTCATGTCGCGGAGGCGCGGTGTGTTCGAAACGTCGGGTTTCCAAAATGTAAAATCTTACATACGCGATTAATCCGGTTAAAATTGTTTCATTTAAAATAAGTTACTATTCCTAGGTTCCCTGTGATTACCCTGCTATGTGCAGAATACAGGGTGAACCTCAAAAAAAAGACACAAAAAAATACGCAAAGCATTACTAAACTAATTCGATAACATTATTCATAAGCTATACGCTTTTACCCGCATACCCGAGAATGTCTAGTGCCAAGATATTGCATTCTCCCCTTTAAATATCACAAATAACAACAGAAAAAAAACAAAATGATAATAACCATTACGTTCTTTCGTAATATTACAGCGATGTATGTACGTACGTATGTATGTATAATGTATGAAGTAATCAGCTACACGCTGTATCCCGCAAACAGCGGGGTGGGCAGAGAGCACCTAGTGTTAAGACACTCCGTTCCCCACTTTCCACCAATTTTTTTGAGTTACGTATTGAGTGGCGGAACTCAACGCCGGGCTTTGGCCTCGTTGCCAGAGCGTAGAAATGAAAATATTAATAATTAACAATTTAATGTATGAAGTAAGTATAATAAGCAGATATCTAATTAACAAACAGCGCACGCACGCCAAGATAACATTGCGGCAGTCACTATGAAACACGAGACAATGGTAAGTCGCTTTGCTTTGATAATT
The DNA here is from genome assembly GCA_018249775.1 of Heliconius hecalesia formosus. Classification (NCBI taxonomy): domain Eukaryota; kingdom Metazoa; phylum Arthropoda; class Insecta; order Lepidoptera; family Nymphalidae; genus Heliconius; species Heliconius hecalesia. The sequence continues at coordinate 26,290 of DWMY01000089.1, forward strand.
TTTACATTTCGCTGCTTTTTTTTTGTTAGAAATTATTTGTATTTTTTTTTAGTAGTATAGTATCCTAGGCAGAAGGGAACTTAGTGTTGAGGTACTTCGTTCTCATTAGAAGCTCCCGTTATCCACTCTCCGTAGAATTCTGTAGGCATTGCGTGTTGAGTGTCGGAACTCAACGCCGCATTATAAATTTAATAAAAAATACATAGCTTAATATGTAATTGTCAAAAGCGTATTTAATATTTTTTATAGAGAATAAATTTTCAGGTCCTAACTCCATTATCAGAGTTTTCTGCATAGCTCTCATACTAAGTACTACAAGTACAATAGAATCTGAACACGGCTTAAATTACTAGAAAATTATGAAGAATTCCACTCTTCAAGTCCTGTCTCCATCATCAGACCAGATCAATGATATTATATTTTTATACTGTCACCTAAGCTACATATAACTGCCAACTTTTGTGTTAATACAATTATTAGGAATGATTGAGTAAATAAATCACAAATCGACTTAATAGAATCTTGATAAAAAGTAAAATGTGATTTCCAACTTTATTCAGAAAACAGCTTTGATACTCTTATCAAAGAATTATCGAGTAATAAAATAATTTTTAAATAGGTGAATAAGTTTTTAACTGTATACGACAGTTTGTTAGTTAGAATCCCACGCGAGGGACTTAATAAAATTGAATATTTCCATTTCCTAGCTCTGATAAAGAGGCAAAGCACTGCATTATTTTACGCCACTTAACTTCAGAATTCGGCGGGAAGTGAGGAACGGAGTGTTTTAACACTAGGTCCCCTCCGACTACGCTTTATACGAAACATAACTTGAAGCTAAAAAAAAGTATGTATGTTGAACACGCTAATCTCAAAAGCTACTGGTTCGAACCACAGTCACACGCTTGTGACACTGCGCCACAACGGCTTCAGTGCTACATTATTAAAGCACCCCTCAATACTTTACCTTCCTACATTTTTTTTATAAAACAATCAATAAACATATAATAACAAAACAAAATAACACAAACACAAAAAAACAACACTAAACTGAATTTTCAACGTTTATTTTTCTATATATATTATTTTAATATCTCTTCTATAATTTTATTCATTTATTTAAAATACTTAATATTATAACGAATAAAAAATAATAATTTACACATAATAAGTATACAAGCTCCAATTTCAAAGGCGATTAAAACATAAAATTTTCGATTTTACTATAATAAATCAGTTTCACATTTTAAACTTCGTGTTAATTCAGCACTCCGTTTTCCAATAAATGTATTAAGACCGTTGGAACTCAACACCGCGATTTATCTATTATTTAAAAACCTCCACAGTTTTAAATTCCACCACAAAACGTTCAACATCTGTCTACAGAATTAGGCAGATATTTCTATTATATTATTATATTTTTTTAAATTATTAATATCTCTTCTCACCTCCGTATCTAATATCCTCCTGTTCAGCTTCCACTCCATACCACAGACGGCAGCCACCAGCACCGCGTGCAGAGGTAACGACCACCTCCACATTGTAAACAACCAACTAGCTTCCAACACAAACGAAGACTAAAGTCTATACAGTCTATACTTTCTTTGCTAAAGATTTCTCGTGGAAATATTATTTGTGCCTTAACACGCTACGTTTGAGGACGTAATGGCGCAGTGGCATATTTCACTGTAAATGTGGTGATTGTTGGTGCAATCCCCACTTTCGGGGTGATTATATTTTAATTATTTTAATTTTTTTTTGTATTATTAGGTTAGCTTACATCGACGTTAAGTTCCGTTATCAAACACGCAACGTCCCGAAAATCGGAGTGTCTTAGCGATAGGTTTCCTCTTCCTATTCTAAGTTATACACGATACAGTGGAGACATTTTTAGTAATAAAAAATTTGTAAATCCTCTACATTTATTCTATTTTATGAAAACCACTACTACATTTTCCAGGAAGCTTTAATTAAAATGTTGTAATAGACAGTGACTGATATAGTCACGCATTCGAATTGTGGAAACATTTTTTGTATCGTCTTTTCTATTATGTAAACGGACTTTGTAAGAAAATTCTTAAGTTTTTTTCAGCCAATATGTCAATAAGGCGAGTCGTGGCGCAGGGACACAAGCGTGGGAGTGTGGGCGCGATAGAGTGAGTTCGATTCCCATTTGAGGAAATGAAATATTTAATATTTACATTTTGTCATTCTGGTAACGGGGCCAAACGCGGCGTTGAGTTCCGCCATTCTTGAATTGCAATGCGATGCAATGCAATAAATTCGGCGGATCTTAATGGGAACAGAGTATACGTCCATATAGCAAAGTAAATAGTAAAGTGTAAATGTTTAGGAAAAAAGTTAATATATTTAATCATCATAGCGCAGTGAGATAGCGTCCGACAGCAAGTGTGCCGGTTATGAGTTTAATTCCTATTTGGGGTAATAATTATATTTGTATTACTTTATCTTCCTGGCTCTGGCAAGATGCATTAGAACAATAAATTCTAACACTAAAATACACCTTGCATTAGTATCAACGAAAACAAAAGACGATATTTTATATTAATCTCTAGAACAAAAGCAAATTTATTTCCTTTCCATTATGTTACTCAACTAGAACCAGGAACAAGCGTGCAAAACCACCCTGTGTAACTAAACGCCGGAACCTGTCAAATTCGATTCACTTTACACGGAAAAGTTGCAAAACTAAATTAGTGTTTTATTAAAATTAATTAGTTTAAAAAAACATCAATTATACAAACACGGCATGCAAAGTATTAGTTTTCTATATAAGCTACATTAAAGTGAAAATTTAAGTCAATATTTGATTTTTGTTAACAGCTTCACCGTTTTTTATCACACACACTCCATTACCCAATAGTTGTAGTGGTGGAACTCAACGCCGCACTTGTCTTATTACTAGAGCTAGGAAATGCAAATAATTTATTCATCCGAGTGGGTATCGAACCCACACCCGTCGCGTCAGACATTGTATCGCTGTGCAAAAACAGTAACTGACTCATTGATCTGATCTATTCATAATTGAATAAGTGATAATTAAAGTCCATGTGCACTTGTTTTTAAAAAAAACAAGAAACATTTCTTTTAAATATATACAAAAACAAACAACAAAGATTTAATCCGATAAATCATAATGATTTATTTTTTATTTCATAATTGAGGCTAGTCGTGGCGCAGAGTAAGCGCGACTGGTTATGGGTTCGATCCCCACACGAGGAAATGAAATACTTATTTAATTATTTATATTTCCATTTCTTCGCTCTGGTGTCGAGGCAAAGTGCTGCGTTGAGTTCCGCCACTCAGCATGCAATGCTTTCAGAATTCGGCGGAAATTGAGGAAGAGGATGTCTTAACAGAAGGTTCTCTCCGCCTACCCACACACACACGCGCACAGCGTGAAGCTGATTATTTATTTCAATAACGTGTGCGAGGTACGCGGAAATACACTCTGGAATAATCTATATCCTATATTCTCCATTATTTTAAGACCTGCCTATTTTAAAAACACGGTTTTAGGTAATGGAAACAAATCATTGCCCAAACCAAAGATGACACAAAAATGATTTTAAATACAAACATTTACTTAAACGGGAATCGAACCCATAACCTTCCTTCAAACAACTAAAGAAAAAAAAATTTACAAAAAAATCAACGATTGGTTCTTATTGAACACTTTTTGAACCGTTGCTAAAAACAAAACATACAAAAAAAAGCAGAGGAACAAACAAAAATTATAAGAAATTGCATACAACATTTTTTATTGAAACACTCGTTAATCAAGGTATCCTTTATTACAAATATTTTAAACGATACCAAATATTTACAAAATAACAAAAAATTTTACAAAAATCCTCACATACGGCGTTCCGCGTCACCGAAATCATCAAATTCAGTAGTGCCCATAATATCTCTGTACACATTAAATGAAAACAACATTAAACTTTAAAATGTAAATTTAAACAAATTACGATTTAAATTAGAAAAAATAAATATATATATATATATATGTACCGTACCTTTGCTATTGGTCGGAGAAACGGGACACTACATTCTATATGCTCACTGTTATTTAGTGACGTAGTGTCCCAACTCTTAATATTAAAACGATCCATAATATCTGAATCCAAACAAGCTAAGAAACTTTACTTAAGTAATAAAGAAACGAAAAGTGACTTCTATCTAAGACATGCAATATTAAAAAAAAACATTAGTTTACAATTTATACTAAATTCGATAGAAGAATCGCTAATGATTCTTAATTAAAAAAAATAAGGTAAAAACAACAAAATATTGTTTTATTTACAACAATACATACCAAAGATTATGCAAATACAGTAATTTCATTTATATATATATATATATATATATATATATATATATATATATATATATCTGTGTTCCCCTACTAGGGACGTTAGGTTCACTATAGTAATAAAATAATGTAACCCAAACACATCAATTAACTTTTAACTAGCATTAAATCTGAGTTTAATATCACCATTTAACGTTAATTAAAAACTAATTGATATTTCTGAGTTCAATATATTAAACAACAAAAAAAAAAGTTACAAATATTAAATCAGATTTATAATATGATTCACTAAAGGGATTTGAGTCCACGTCCCATTCCAACTATAACTTCAACAGTACAAAAACATAATATCGCCAGTAGTATGGCTTACATACTGTATGAAAGGTAACATGAGCAAATGTAGAACTAAATCTACTTAACGCTTAATTCTCATTTATATATAAAATAATAATAATCATTTATATATACATAATATATATTTATAAATAATAATGATAATTAAGCTAATTACAATTAAAATTTAACAACGGCTTATAAATGTTAATTAATTGAAGAAAAAAAAATAAAAAAAAATTAGGCTCTTTATTAAATATTGATGAAACTGATGAATATATAATAATATATTATTAATAATTATGTAGTACAATTAAACTATAACGATTATTATAACACAGGGTGTTATAAATTGCAAGTTTAACGTATAAAATATAAATTATATTCTTATTACAGTACACAGCCTGTATAATATTTAAGTTATCATAATATTTTGTACCTTATGTCCGTCTGTCACATTGTAGGTAGCTATATCTTTTAAACTTCACGATTCAGCTTTATATTATTTTAAAGCGTTATTTCCACACTTGTTCTTGCAAAAATACAAAAATTTCGCATAAAAATATATGAATTTATATATTTACACAAATTTTTTGTATTAATTGGAAACATTATATATAATATAGAAATATTTATTTAAAAATTGACAATGATCATAAAACAATATGCCGAATATATAAAACATCATTAGACAGTTATCTTTAATTTAAAATCTAGATGCTAAATAATAAATTAAATTATGAATTTATTAAATTAAAATATATATATATGTATGTCAAAATGGTAAGCACAATTTATGATGATTGATTTTCAAATATAAAAAAAATAATATTTATATATTTTTTGGATGATTAAAATAATTAATTTAAAAAAAACTGCCATCTCGCTTACTTCAAATTAACAAAAAAACAACAATGCAATGAAAGAGAAATCACTATTTAAAACACGAATTTTGCATAAAATTCATGAAAATATATATTATTTGAGATATAACATAAGAAAAACGTTGTTTTATTTTCATAAATATAAATATCAACATTATACAGTCTTAAAACATTCTGGAAAATTCTATTAAATTGGGTAACTATTTAGAAGGCGTTGATTGACGGATAATTAACATTATTCTTTTAATTAACATTTGATAAATATTATATCGATATTAATTTATTTTAAATAAAAAAAAATGGAGGGATATCTCCCAAATATTCGATTCATCATAATAATATAATTATATGATTAAAAATCGATATTACATATAACAAAACTGTATATAATATCGATTTTATTTCTAATCATTCACCATAATGTTCAACAAAAAAAGAGAAGGTGTATCAATATAAAAATATCGTGTAAGAACGAGAATTAACTTTCATCTTTACATACTTATTTTCTTTAAACATTTTCAATTAAAAAGTGTTTAAAGGATTTGAACCAACAGTCTAAGCAGTTAATTTAAAAGTTCTAAGAACTTTTATTCATTTATTAAACATATTATATCCATATAATATACTATTGGAGTACGAAACTTTACTTATGTATTATATATATAAAAAGGCAACCTGTTATTATTTGTGTATATTTAAAATTATATAAGTCTCTACATACATACATAAACTAAAAACTTTTTATATATTTATCATTCAAATTACTATTCTTCCGATTCTAGTCTGGTAGGTATAGAAAAACTAGTATTAAGACACTCCGCTATCCAGTTTCTGCCTATTTAAGACATCGTATACTGAATTGCGGAACTTAACGCCGTTTCTTAACATAAATACATATATATTGAGGTAATTTATTAAGTGCTTGAGAATCTTGCTTATTCATGTAACTTTTAAAGTAAAATAAGCAACAACTGTGTGTAAGAATATAATATTATATGTAGTTATATATAATTAGTCCCTCTTTATGATTAATATGTGAAATGGTAATATGTTTTCTATATATTCATTGATTTTTTCGGTTAAATATACGTTTAGATATAGCAACATAACTATTTGGAAAAATAAAAATTTATATACAAAGAAATTTCTTTCTTGGTCATTAATCGAATTAGCGACCCATATAATAGAGTCAACAGCAAAAACGATATAATTACAAGATATTGCAATTTTTATTTTGCTATATTATGCCCTTACAAATAAAAAAAAACATAAATATATTAAAAAAAAAACATGATTATTATTTACTATAAATTGTTTAAACTTTTCCTTGTTAAGTCTATCTAGACATATATTTAATCAAAAATCTCAAAAAAGAAAAAGCAACAGCCTATACCACAATCTGAATCTACTTTATCTATAATAATAATATAAATATTTAAATTTCTAAGGTGACTTTTATAATATCAAAAAAGCATTTTGTCTCAAATGTATTAAAATATTTTCTATGTTACTTATATCTAATGTTCACCATAATTTTGTATTATAGTTTCATATTATATGTATTTATATCTGTTTCAGTGAAAAAATGGTGTAGATTATTTAAGAAAAAGTACTGAGAAAGGAAATTGATAAACTTAAAAATAAAACGGATTATTTAAATAAACAAAGATTTAAGATCAGCAACCAAAACTTTTTGACATTAAGCTGTCGTTATAAAAAAAAATAAAGAAATACCATTAAGTCACTTCTATATAATTATTTAAAAGTATAACTTTTCCACTAAAAACACATACAATTACATACAAACATATTGGTCAAAATTAAATATTTATTATATATAGTAAAAAGATTAAGACAACTATTTTATTGCTTTTTAGATAAAAAATCTACAATGTAAATAAATATTAAACTGCTAAAGATTGATTGTATTTTGTAATAAGCATCAGCTGCATAATAATGAGAAAAAAAATTAAGTAATAATTAACTAGTTTATAGGATTTTTTTTATTAACTAAATGTAAATAAAAAAAAATCCTATAAGTTAAAGTGTTATCCCACAAAAAAGAAAATTCTTTATTAGAAAAAAATATGAAAATGTTGAACATAGCGAGATTCAAACCCGTGACTTACTGGACGGATTAAAATTTTGCTACATTCCATTTTTATGTTTTGTAAAAAAGCATTTTCATATACAATTTTCTTTATTAAACCAATAACTGAGCCTATAGTGTCAAAAAATATAATTTAAATTGATAATTTTTAAAAAGTTTTGGATACTTTTGTTTATACTTTATAGTGTTTAAATTAAAAATATACGTAAATAAAGTAGCGTACAGGAAGAAATGATGAATAGGAAAATAGATTGAGAGATATAAGTATTGTATGTAAGATGTATTTCAGTTATTTATAGCCACAGTGCAAGAAAAAAATATAATTATATATATATATATATATATATATATATATATAATACATATATACATTTATATTAACTTATATTTGGATATTTTATTTAATTATGGCTCAATAATGTCGGCCTTTTGTAATTTTATGAGATATATAAAGGAAAGCAATTTTGTGATTATTTAAAAAAAAATATTCTATGGCAGTTTTCAACTTTTTTAAAGTTAACTAATATTTGAAACTTGTGTTTAAAAATTTAACCGACTTCAAAATTAAGTTAGAAGTACAACTGTTTTTTTTTATTTTAAATTAATTTTAAAGTATAAAAAGAAATTCTCGTCTATTTTTATTATTTTACAACTGATATGAGATTAAAATATCATCAACTAAATAATTTAAGCTGCTAAATGCTATTTTGTGTTCAATGTAAATGAACTTTTTCTCCATATCTTTCTAAAAAACTTAGAAAAAAAAGAGAAAGAAAGAAATAAAAAAAACAACTATTATTAGATTTATAACTAACATTTAAATTATTTAATTGACAATATGCAAATAAAATATATATATTATATAATATATTATATTGATTAAAAGACCCTTATGAAATAAATTATCTGTGTACAATAAAAAAAAGGTTTAATGTAAAAATGTATGGTAACACCGCCATTTATATATATATTTTTACTAAGATTTACAAGCATTTATATATATTTATATTTATTTGATCAATAAATCACTGGCTTACAGCCGGGGCAGTGACATAATAGTGATTCGCTCTTATTTAGAAATATCCTTATATTTGTATGGATATATTATTTATATAGGTGGTCGATTTAATTATACATTTATAAATATAATACTAGTTTTAACTTTTCTTTGTTTCTTTCTTTTTTTTGTCTGTGTTTTCAAATAAAGACATGATTAACATAATGTAATATATGTAGTCTATAGCTTTCCTTGATATTGAACATAAAAATATATTTTTCAACTTAAACAAATAGTTTCTGAGATTATCGCATCCAATCAAACAAATTCAACTTTATAATATAAGTAAAAAAGTATATTACTGACTACTATTGAAGTAATTGAACATTATTTATTGACAATTAAATAAAAAATAGTTTAAAAAAAAATTTAAACTATTTTTGTAAATATATTATGCATTTACATCTCATACTAATAATATATCCCTTTAATATAAAAAAAATAAATTAAATAATAATTATATTAAAACAACAGTAGCAGGTTCAATTCCGGTTAAGCAAAATAAACCATATAATTAAATCGACAACCACTTTCAAACTTACTCTACAGTTGTATTAAACGCCGTATTTCCTTTCAATCAGTCTCTATAGGATAAGTGCGTACTACGCATTCAAAATTATATTAAACTATGTTGTATGAAGTAAATATATATTATGTTTAAAATTAAGTTGGCATTTTCATACAATTTTTTTTCTTTCATGACGTATATTAAGAAAATACGATTGCGGCCGACTTGATGCACTGTAAACAAGACGGCTGTAGGTTCGATTCTCAATGAATGAATTTTATGTACCCCCAGATATAGCAATGTAGGCTGATGAAACCTGGTGTCAACACACTCAGTTCCCCACACACAGCACAAGATGAATCACGGAACTCAACGCCGTATTGTCTTGTTACCAGAGCGAGGAAATGAAAATAATTAATTCCTCCGAATGGAATTGAACCCACAACCGTCGCGTTTAAAACGGCCTCATCAATAATTTTTAATTAATGTACTTGATAAGATAAAAAAAACTGTTATAAAAATTTCAACAAAGCTTTCCATATTCATTTATATAATACTATCTCTTTTTAACCAATATAAAGAAAAAAAGGACAACATAAAAGATATCTGCCTAATAAGTTAAAAGGAGGTTATTTAGAACCAATTTGGAAGTAAGTAAGAATAATAAGAAAATTAGTTTTTGGAAATAATAACATTTTCGTAAAATGATTCTTTGAAAGAGTAGATTTTCAGTTTTATTATAGTTTGCAGTATTTTTTTTTCATACTGGAATGCAGTAGACGAAGGCAAGCTCACGGCTATGTATAATATAGATCATCTGAAACAAAATTATATAGTATTAGTAACTATAAAAATATAAAGTATTTTTTAATAAATAATACAATAAAAAAAAATACAATAAAACAAATGTTTAATTAAATATCAATAACAAACATTTTTAACACATCTTTTGAATATAACAATGAAGTTGAGAATTGTTTAGTGCCTTCATCTGTAAATATATAACTCGCTATATAAATTTAAATTCAATCGCTATTGAATGCAATTGCTTAAGTATTGCCTTATTAATCTTAAATTGAAACTATTAAAAATGTTAAAACCAGTCGTGGCGCAAAGGTACAATCGTGTGACTGTAATCGCGACGGGTTGTGGGTTCGATTCTCATTCGACGAAATGAAATATTTAATATTTTAATTTTCCTGACTCTGGTAACGAGGCAAGACGTGGCGTTTAGTTCCGCCACTTAACATGCAATGCTTTCAGAATTCGGTGGTAAGAGAAGAACAGAAGAACCTTAAAGGTTACTGAAGACACAGCTTCACTAGATTTTCAAGTTTTCTCTGCCTACAGGGTAGAAGCGAAGCTAATAAAGCAAAGATTAAAAAAAAAAGTAATAAATCGCGTATAGATAGCTTTCGCCATGTAATTTGAGTTAAGCTTAATATATTAAAATTAACATTAATGTCAAACTTAAACATACATCTATACTAATATTATAGAGCTGAACAATTTGATTGGTTATATTAGCTAATCTCAGGAACTACTGGTTCAAATAAAATAAAAAACTTTTTGTATTGTATAACCCATTGATCAAGGAAGACTGTATGGTATTATATCACGTTTATAGTTACTATACAATCCACTGTGCCTACGGTAAGAAAATCCCTCTCGCATTTAGAAAATGTCTTGTGTACCATACACAACTCTTACTCTCAAGGTAAGGTACGAAACACAGTGTATACATCGAATGTCGCTGAAAGAACATGAGTGTTTCTAATTGAAAAATTCATTATTATTATTTTTTCAGCTTCACGCTGTATCCCGCACACAGTAGTGTAGGTAGAGGGAACCTAGTGTTAAGACACTCCGTTCCCCACTCTCTGCAGAATTCTGAAGGCTTTGCGTGTTGAGTGACGGAACCCAACGCCGCGCTTTGCCTCGAAAATTTATTGAGACACTATAATTAGTCTCGTATCAACCACTGTGTCTAGTGACGTTGAAGTTTTTAAACGGGTTTGTACCAGTTTGCGTACAAGAGTATACAGTACATACATTAATGTCCGACATTTATGGAATTTCTGTCGCAGTCTAAACGTATCATCCATTTCACCGTGCATGCCATGCCACAGGTAAACACTAGTATATAATAAACATACAGGTATAATTGCAATATAATTTAATTTATTATAACTAAATATAATAAGAAGTCGACTTTGCTCTCAGAAAATACAGATAAACAAAGACTGAATATAAATAATTATTATTTGTATTAAGTACAGTACTGTCGACGAGTCGTGGCCGCCCTGTAGTTAAACTTTTGCGTATTGTAAACTTGGGACGAAAACTATCAAATGTAAGAAAGAATAATCCTCAAATCAAATCTACGCAGCCATTTACAGCTAACATCATGGCGGCCGCGACTTGTCGGCCGTACTGTAATAAAATAATGAATCGCATATGCCCCATAACTATATATAGAAGTATCTCAGTTTACTACAAACACTGATTTTAAACCCCACACAAAAAAAACTTGTATATGACAAGATATAATTGATAATTAATAAAACAGATTTTTTATTATTATAGTTAGTAAATTACTGAATTCCAAATATACATAGATACTGCACATGTGTGAAACCGCGGGCGATAACTACATAAATTCGCAATGCCATTTAGAAAAAATATATATATTTAATATTATTTATTTTTATTATTATTTTACATAAAAATCTAAATATGAATAAACTTTTATAAAGATATTGTAATATTTTAACATTTAAAATGATATTAATAGAGTAAATAGCTTAACTTTTTTTTAGTTTCACGCTATATCCCGCGCATAGCAGAGTAGGCAGAGGGAACCTGGAAACAGGGTTAAGACACTCCAAATGTTCCAGGTTCCCTCTTATAAATTACCTAACGCAATATATGGGATTAAGCAGAACTAAAATAATATCATTTACAGAGTGCATATTAGTGTTACATATTTCATATGCAATATATGTATAATTCGCCATTTGCAATATAAGCACCATTATTTCATGTTTTTTCATCAATATTGTTTGTAAGAAGTGTCTTAATACTATGAGCAAAGACTAAAGTACCCATGATAAATAGTAAAATTATTAATAATAATATTAATGTATAATACTATAATTGTTACTAAAATAAAAGTAACTAAGATAATATTAAGTTAGTTATGTAGAAAACCTTCTAAGTTATAAGTAAACAAATATGGTTAATAATTTAGAAAAAAGTTATGTTATCTGTACTGATTATTTAAAAAAATACACTTTTAGTCTATGAAAATTCAAACAGCATGATGAAAAAAAGACTGAATTTAAAAAAAAAAACAAAGAAAAACAAACTAAAAAGAAGAAAAATTACCTATTTATCCTTAATTTCCTTAACAGGCACGGGCACAGGCTGAGGTATTATAGTAATCTCATCATTTATCTTCAACGGCTTCAACAACGACTGACCGGCTTTCACCGACTGATTGGTACTATTATTTGTATTATTTTGACTATTTTGCCCATTTATATTCTTTTTGTCCATAACACGTTTCGCCACAACGCTGTGAGCCGAGTATACGTGGTTCTCGAATTGTTTGTACATTCCAAACGTCGCTGTGCATACTGTGCATTTGTATGAGAGATGGGCAGGTTTGAGTGTTAAATTGTGATCTCGGGCCACGTGGTTTAATAATTTCCATTGGTATACCTGAAAGTAGATTTTTTTAATGTATAAGTTTTACGTTTTTTCCTCCATATCCCACTTTGGACGAAAAATCAAAAAGTTAGTCATAGTTCAGTTTTTAAGTCAGTTTTTGTTGTTTTATTCATTGTAAATCAATTACATTGAATAATTACTATTAGTATTTTAGCTTCACTCTGTACCCCAAATACAGGAGGGTAGGCAGAGGGAACCCAGTGCTAAGACAGTCCATTCCCCACAGATCGCCCAATTTTTGAGATATTACGTGCCGAGTGGCGGAACTTAAAATTGCGCTTTATCTCGTCATCAAAACATGGAAATAAAAATAACTCATTCCCGCAAGTGGAAAACGAAATTTAAATTAATATTTTTTTTTCATTGTAAAAACAATACATCTGTACTGTTTATTAAATTATACATTTTATAATAAATATTCAAATTTTATTTATATTTACATGAAGTTTAGTACAATTTACTTCTTTTTTTTCTTTGTCAGCTTTAACCTGGGAACCTGGGAATCTAGTGATAAGACACTCAGTTCCCATTAAGATACTTCCATGACCCACTATCCGGTGAATTCTAATGGTGTGTTGAGTGGAAAAACTCAACGCTGCGCTTTTGTCTGGGCACCAGAGCGAAAAATTGAAAACATTAAATATCTCATTCTCCCGATTGGGAATCGAATCCACAACCTGTCACGTTTAAAGTCACGTTTTTGCTACTGGCCTCTACTAACAAGCTTAGAATAAAAAATAATAAAGTAAACTAACCCTTCCACAAACCGGACAGCGGCCGGCATCCTTATTCTTGTTAGCGGCCTCTTGCATCGAACTCGTTACCAGACCGTGTGAACCCAACAAATGTCTTTCTAGACCTTGATCTGTGAAGAACCTGGAAAAAAATTACAACTTCTTTATTATTTAAATATTATTTTAAACACGGTATTTTTTTACTTCACGCGATTTCCCGCATCCACTGCAATCCCGACGCACCGCCAAATTTGTGAGGCATTGAGTGGCAGAACTCAATGCCGCGCTTTGCCTTGTTGCCAGCGCAAAGAGAATATTCATAAATAATAACTAATTCCCTCGAGTGGTGGTCGAACCCACAACCATCGCGTTACAGTCACACGCTTGTACCCCTGCACCACGACAACCTCAGAATCATATATAATCAGTATATATAATTTTGGAGTATATCTTCTCTTTGTGAATGTATACACCATTGTAAATTTTTATATAATAAAAGGTTGCTAAGCTGACAAATCAACGAGATAAAAATATTAAATATCATTTTGTCAGCTTTACGTTGTATCCTGCACACAGCAGGGTAGGCAGAGAGAACCTAGTGTTAATACACTCTGTTCCCCCGCTTTTTGCCGAATTCTGGAAGCATTGCGTGTTGAGTGGCAGAACTCAAATATCATTTTGTGATGAATTCAATTTTGTGTATTATATATGCATAAAAAAAAAGCTTACCTAAACTGACACTTCTGACAGTTCAACGGTGGCCTATTATATATCATTTTGGGGTGTATCTTCACTTTGTGTATCCACTGCATATGATTTCTCAGTTGTTCCAAATCTTTTATGTATCCGTCGCAAATCTCGCATATTACACACGTGTTTTTAGTTTGCGGATTTTGCACGGGCATGGGCTGTGGTTGACGGGGCAACGGCGTTATTGATATGGACGGTTGATGGATTGATTTTGGTGTAGTGGGTTTTCCGTTCTGTAAATAATTTATATAAGTATTGAGACAGGTTATTATTTATTTTATCTCTGATTTATATGTGGGGAGTGGCGGGGATTAACGCCGCGTTTTGTTTTGCCCTTGTATCTAGGAAATCTTAGGTTAATTTCTGTTTAATAAGAATCAATATTCAAATCAGGTACGAGTATATTATGTAAATTTTTAGTCATCATTTAAACATAAAATGTTTTTTCACACATACACATTCACACACATACACAAATTCTCCCAAAATATACCAAAAACAATAAACAAATTTTACATCCTAATGCCAAGTAAGTTAACCAAAACATTCAATGAATAAAACATTTTGGTCACATGTTCCTATAACACTAATAAAAAAAATAAAACCCGACTTAAGTTCTGCATCTCAACTCACACTATCATATAAGTTTGACGTAAGGTAGGGAGCAAAGTGTTTTAAAATTCATTATGAAAACAACTCATTTTGAACGCATTTTACCAAAGCAGAAAACGGGAATTGAACTCATATCCTTCACCTTTACATTAAAAACATTCAAAAGGAACTATTTTAATACTTACAGAATAGTTGGACGCCAATGCATTAGGACCGGCGTGTCTCACTGTAACACCACTCCTCAATATCGGTATTCCTTGCATTGGCGTAGACCTTGGCACAATCGGCATTGGCGTGCGATTCCTTGGCCTAAAGTTGGCCGCCATGTTGGCGGACATATTGGCAGGCATGTTGACGTGTTTGTTCATGTTGGTGGTTGTTTGAGATCTGTTGAACGCGTTGTGGTATGACGACATCATCGGATTGCGGGAACGGGCCATCTGGAATTTAACATTTTTGTTAAGTGTTTTTTTTTCTTGGAAAGCTAGATAAAGAGACGTTGGAGGTTGTAGTCTCCTTACAGATACATATGCAAAAATAAATTAGTAAATTTTACACCATCTGCTAGCAACCTCGCGGTTTCGCCTGATTGGGCCACACAATTATTTATTCACTAATCTCATTTACTTTCATGTTCTTTTAAGGTCGTTTAAATAAACCTAACAGGAAATATTAAGGGATGCTTGCCAAAATATAATAATGCAAATTTCATTTAAATCGGTCAAGTCGTTTTTGGGATTAGCATACACAGACGCAGAGACAAACAGACAAACTGGGAAGAAGATCAGAATCATTGTTTTAGGTTCTACTACAATGGCAAATGTCTCCAATAATAGTTTTACTCATACATCTTCCATGTAGACAGTGATCAGTAACAAATTTATTATATATACAGATTACGACTAATATAAACAAAACTCACCAATCAAAACATTATAAAAAAAACCACAAAAAGCATTGTAACACATCATTTCAAATTCAAACCATAAAAAAACAATCACCTTAGGTATTTTAGCCGGCGGTTCCCACTCAATAGGTGGTGCTAGGTTCAATTCCGGCTTAAATTTCTTCGAACAAGGTATAAAATGTCTCGCCAATTTCCCTTTACCGTTGTCTTCGAACGGACAATTAGGACACTGGTGGTACGCCGGAGCCCTCTCTAGCTTCCCTCTTGTGTTATGCTCGGCCTCCATATGAAATAAAATATCATGAGGACTTTTACTCTCGTACGTACAAAAATTACACTTGTAAACACTATTCTTCATATGCGGCGTCTCCAAATGGTGGGACAGGACCAGAGTCGATTCCGATTTGTACGTGCAATACTCACACTTTTTCAATTTAAATTTGTATGGAGCATTGTTCTCTTTGCTGAACTCTAGGTTCATAGTAAGAGATGCAATCGAACTTTCCGTCAATTTAGTACTATGGCCGCCTTTCTTCTCTCTATACAGCTTTCTATTTTGCTGTTTCAACAGATCGTTTTGGACAAACTCTTGAACTAAATTTAGGCCGATGTTCATGAAAAATTTGCCCAGGGACAGGTCAAAGTAGTTATCAGATTTGCCCGTGACCACTTTGTCTACGGTTAGGTCGGCGACGCCCTTGATGTCGTCAAGTGCGTCTATTTTGTCCTTGATGACTACCGTTTTATTTTCTTCGTCGGATGCTATATCGTCATCCGTTTCTGATGACGATTCTCCGTCCCATGACGCGTCATCGTCATCGTTTCTTTGTTTGCGTCGTTCTGAAAAATTTTAAAAATTATGTTTTAATAAAGATATATGTATACAATTTAATAGTTTTAATATAATTAAAAAAAAATTAAATTAGCTTCACGCTTTATCCCGCACACAGCAGGGTAGGCAGAGGGAACCTAGTGTTAAGACACTCCCTTCCCCACTTTCTGCCGAATTCTGGAGGCATTGCGTATTGAGTGGCAGAACTCAACGCCGCGCTTAGCCTCGACACCAGAGCGAAGAAATAGAAATATAAATTTAAGTAAATATTTCATCTCCTCGAGTGGGAATCGAACCCACAACCAGTCGGTTTTGCAGTCACATCTCGTGCCGCTGCGCCACGACCGGCCTCAATATAATAATAATTTATAATTTAATTTTATATTTATTACGATTCTTTAATCGACGTAATTCAGTAAGAATGTTTAACTTACTTGGAAGGTGAACCAGGCAAGTTTTAAATCATTAAACCTTATTTAATATGTTATAAATACTTTACTAGCTTCACACTGTATCCCACATACAGCAGTGGGCGTAAAGGGGACCTAAAGATAAGATACTGCGTCTCCCAAACACAAGAATGAATAAAAATATTTTAAAGATTATCATTCCCAGGGTGGAAATTGAACCCAATGCACAATAACAGTTACCTAAATACAACACAAAATCTTTACAAATATAGATACCTTTCTTTTCATCTCTCTTCTTCTGTTTGCTTTCTTCTAACTGCTCCTCCTTAGATTTCACCACTTCCTTCTCTTCCTGAGTCTCATCAACTTCACTATCATCTTTCTCTTCCTTCTCATCATCTTCATTACTTTCTTCTTTTTTACCTTCTTTCTCCTTAAGTTCATCCTCTTTGGCTTGCTGCTCTTTCAATTCATTGCCTAAATTATCTACAAATTCCCTAAACGGTTTTATCGATGGTTTCTCATAAACATATGGTACTATAAACGATGGTGCTTCCACTACATACATATCGTCTGTAAGGGACGGCAAAATGGACTGTTGGGCAGAATTATTATTGCTATGAGAATTTGGAAAATTATGAGAATTTTGATTTTTACTAGACACAGGTGTAACTGTCGTACCGCGGGCTACTATACTCTGATACAAACTTTGAGCACTTAAGGCATTATTTATATTACTATTACTAATATTACTTTTCTTTATTGCACCTTTACTGGAAACCATTGATTTAGTATCTATTATAACCACAGTTGGTTCTTTCTTTTGTATGCCGGACTTCATTTGCTTGGCGGCCATTTCTACTAGCGTTTTTGTATCATTTATTACTATAGCCTTGGACCTACGTTTGTGTGAATCTATATGTTTATTTACATAATTATCTTCCAAGTCGGATATAGCGTCGCCATTTTCTATTTCGTCGTCGTATCTTTTCCTTTTTATCGCGCGACTGCTTCTTCTTAACTGTACTGGTGTTTCAACTACAGGTGGCTTCGCTTCTTGTTTTCCTTCTATGACAGAATCATCTATGTCACTTAGAATTTCGTGTACTTCAGGACTAGTGCTGTCTTTGCCGTTTTGATCGTCACTTCTGTTGTTTTCTTCTAAAAAGGCATCACTATTTTCTATTTTATCCGGAGCATCGTGAGACAATTCGTCTTGTACATCCATTTCTGATTCAGAATGAACGCTAACAGCTTCCTCTGTTCTCATTTCAGCTGATACTTCGGAAATTTCGTCGTTTTCCGACTCATTTTCTGATTCACCTTCGGATACCTAAAACAAAATAAACTCTTACTGTTAATATACTATTTATGTAATATTTTTAAATTATTTAATAAATAATCTAATAATCTATTAGAGATCTTAGTAGCGAGTGTCGCGGGCCGTGTAATACGGCGCCTGATTCTAATACGGTAACAAGACAAAGCGTGACTTTGAGTTCCGCTACTCAATACGCAATATCTCGAAAAGTGGGAAACGGAGTGTTTTAACACTCTACCTGCCTTGCTATATGGATACGATAAAAAAATACTCTAATCATTTAAAAAGTCCCGTACTGACCCGACTCGATTGATCTGAGATGCATATAACATTTTTATATTCTGTTCATTTAATATTACTTATTGAATACTTATAATATATACTACTTAGTGCTTTACCAGACTGGGAAAATACCTATATTATAAATATAAATTTCCTCGAAGTGGGACTTTCAACCATACAATCATCGCGATCAGTCAGCCACATTCCAACTACGTAATATGATGACGTCATATTATTTCCACATACATAATAACATATATACTGTATATTTGTTGATTTTTTGGCTTCAAACTGTATCCCGCATAAAGCAGGGCAATCTACTGTTAACTCACACTTTTCCCCGCGTGGTGGATGACGGAACTCAACGTCGCGCTTCGTCCTTTTATCTTTCGTTACCAGAGGGAGGAAATGGAAAATAATTAATATCCCCAGCTGGGAGTCGAACCCCTAACCGCCGCGATTACAACCGAACACTCGCTGCCGCTATGCCACGACGGCCTCATATTATATGTATATAAATTCATATATTATGAAATAATCAATTACTACCATCGAGATACCGTTGAGGCTCAGTGATTAACCGTACCGGACAGTATTTAACCGTCCCACTGCTGTAGTTGGTTCGCTCCCCAATTGGGAAGAATGTTTATATCTAAATTATATTTTTTTATTGGTAAAGCAAAAAGCAACGTTGGCAGCGTTGGGTTCCGTCAGTCCGCAATATATAATATATCGAATGGAAAATAGAGTAAGGAGTTGCCTAATGAAAAAATATTGATTTTAGTAATTTTTTTTACACTTTGGAATAGTATAAAAATCTGCGAGTACATAACAAAAAAAATAGATTTAGAAGGTTTACAATCCAAGCCGACGATATCTAATAATTAATTGGAAAATAGGAAAAGGAGCAGTTACCTCTCTAACTTTTTCCTTTCCTTTACAGTTTTTACATACATAAATATTTAAGTTTATTCGCATACGATTCGACTCTTTTCCGTAACTTTGTAGACACAAAGTTACGGACAAAGTGAGTATAAAAAAGCATATATAGTACGGTCGACATCGATTTTCTTCCCCGAGTGAACAATACGCAAAAAAACAGAAAGCATAACTTCAAGACGGCCACGACTCTGTATACTGTATTTTTTTTTTGACTAATATATAATAGTATAGTAATGACGTCACTAGTGTCACGTG
The DNA here is from genome assembly GCA_018249775.1 of Heliconius hecalesia formosus. Taxonomy (NCBI): domain Eukaryota; kingdom Metazoa; phylum Arthropoda; class Insecta; order Lepidoptera; family Nymphalidae; genus Heliconius; species Heliconius hecalesia. Next base: position 46,295 of record DWMY01000089.1, read on the forward strand.
ATCCACAGCTACAGGAATGCTACAAGTTTTAAAAATAAGTTAAGTTCTAAAAATAAATGATAATTAAAAACCTCCGACACAAAATGGTCTAAAATGTAAAGAGCTGACTTCAAACAACTCGAACATATTTTCTTGAATCTAAGAAAAACCTCGATTAAATCTTTGAAAGCTACTATGCCACCATAGTGAAACCCACACATACACAGACACGATAAATGTATAAAAGAGGGGCTGTCGCCGTCGGAGATAAAAGCATATTTAACAGTGAAATAGAAGAAATTAAATAAAATAATAAAAGAACTTAAATAAAAAAATATTATAGTAACTAAAAAACCGCCTTCAATCGGATCACATAATCAGAACCTAACGAAACTCTCATCAAACTACCCTTGAAGTGTATCCTGTCCGAAAAAAAAGGAATCATCGAAATCGGTTGGCGTGATATTTTTCGCGCATTTGTCGCGCGCATACTTAATGCAAATTTAAGACCTGTGTGATTTTCTCAAGGATAACATTGTTAGAAATGTACTAAATTAAAATGGGAAGCAACAGCTTTCAAATAAATAAGATTCATCCGAATCGGTTCACCCAGTTAAAAGTTCGGAGGTAACAAACAAAAAATAAAGAACACAGAATTCGGTTAACAAACGTAAATTGTTGTGTAATAAATATGATTATATTTTTATATTTATTACACAATACATTATATATAAATGTACCAAAAGGAAATGAAACCGACTATTATAGCAAAAAAGCCCAGATATTTGATCTCTATAAAATTTAAATAATGTTGTTGATTATTGCTGTTAATATTTTTTTATAAAAATAATATTGTTATTTACATATTTTTTTATTTAATAAAAATAGTAAGCAATATGAAAAAGCTGAACAATTAAAATTTTTATATATCTTTGAAAATAATAATAACAACAAAGTACTGAAAAATATTAACTAAGTACTTCGTTATAGAATATCTCATATTCATTTAAAACGTCTTAACCTAAGGAATTTGTTTGGTGGAAAAAATAATCTATGGAACTACTGGTCCAAATAAAATTATGAACTCTTTGTGTTGAATAGTCCATTTATAAAGGCAGACTATAAGGCTATATTACTCGTTCTATTCTCGGTATTACATATATCAGCTTCACGCTGTATCCCGCACACAGCAGGGTAGGCAAAGGGAACCTAGTGTTAAGTCACTCCGTTCCCCACTTTCTGCCGAATTCTGGAGGCATTGCGTGTTGAGTGGAAGAACTCAACGCCGCGCTTAACCTCGACACCAGATCGAAGAAATGGAAATATAAATTTAAGTAAATATTTCATCTCCTCGAGTGGGGATCGAACCCACAACCAGTCGGTTTTACATTCACACTTCGTGCCGCCGCGGCACGACTGGCCTCCGTATTACTTTGAGGTAACCAGCTGTACCTCCGTCAGAGCGTTACGTCTGCCTGTCTCTTACACTCTTATAAATTGTAAAAAAACAATAATTGAATTTATAATAATGATCTATGGATGGTCAAATAATCTTTGCACCTCAAAATTTTTGTTAAGATCCATAAAGTAGATCTATATTGTATAACTAGAGACCCGCACGCGGATTCGCCCGCTTTAAATATACAATTATTTATTTACTAACCTGGATTGTTTTCGTATTACTCAATAACAAGTTTAAAGACAATATTTATACATTAAAAAACGGCCAGGTGCGTAAGTGAACTCGCGCATGAAGTGTTCCATATCATTATATATAAAAACGGCAAGAAATGCAATCAGGTTAGTTGTATGAGCGAATGATTAAATATTTGTTTTATTTAGTTTTTTAGTATTCGTTGTCATAGCAGCAACAGAAATTCATCATAATATGTTAAACTGTCTATCACAGTTAATGAGATACTGCCTAGTAACATACAGACAGACAGACAGACAACAGAGTATTAGTAATAGGATTTCGTTTTTCCCTTTGTGTACGGAACCCTGAAAACTATAGTTTCAGCCAATTTAATAAAATTTGTTTTATAGCAAATTGAACAAAATATTTTATATTGATTAACTTTTTTATTTATGAACCTAAACTAAATATTAAATGAACACTACATTTAATTAGTTAAGCCATAAAAAAAAAGTTTCTTTTCAAAGCTCATTACCAGAGCGAGGATATGAGAATATTAAATATTTCATTTCCTCAAGTGGGAATCGAACCACAAACTGTTGGTTGTAAGTAAATTCCAATTAAGGTCAAGAAAAAAATATTAAATTTAATAACTTAATAAAAATAATATTTCATCAAGATATAAACAAATTTTAAGGCATTGAAAAAAATGATTTCATTCTACACTAGCTTTTATCTGCAGCTTCATAATCAAATGAAAATAACTGAGAGTTGTGTATAATATTTAACATGATGCAATATAGTCTTATAGCCAATTTAAAAAATTAATTATTTAAAAAAAAATATTTATTCAATTTATAATAGTGGTTTCTGAGATGAATGCAATTTAATCATAAACAACCATCTTCCAAATAATGATCCTATACTTAAATAGCTTATTTATTTATACTTTTAATAAAAAAAAATAACTTACTCCATTCTTAGAAGGCACAATAGCATTTCCATTTTGCAATATCAAGTCTTTTTTACATGTTTCCTCAATACTCAATTCGTTAGTTTGCCCTATATTCAATTCCATATTAGACTGTATATCCATTTTCTCACTTTTATTTTCAGAATCAGAATTATTTTCTATATTATTTTCATTAATTTTACAATTAATAGTAGATTGCGAGTGCTCTAATGAGGTTTTATTTGTATTTTCACTTTGATCATCCTCATTTAGTTCACGGTCCTCATCGCTTAAAGAATTATTATCTTCATTTAAAGTACTTTCATTATTTAAGCTATCTGCAACACTGTCCTCGTGATTATTTAATTCGGTATCAGTTTCCATTGGTTCTTCGCCTTTCTCATCAGAAATGTTTACTTTATCTTCATTCCCACCCTCCGGAGAGGCACGAGCCAACTCCTTCTGGTCCACCATCGTACCATTCATACAATCCATGTTGATAACAAGGCTACATTCCCTGAGCACCTGTCAAAACAGTAACATTAGTTAAGGTTATGTTTTCAATAATACATAAATGTATATTTATGTGATGTACCAAAAGTTTGAGCGTCACATTTTTTTATAGTGAACTGCTCCCCCCTCTCGCCCCTCCCCCTCCCCCCTGGCAAGGCGCTAGCAATCAAAATGGCCGTGCCATGGTAATACTGTGTAAAGCTACGTGTATCTCTTTTCAAGAATACAAAGGTTAATTAGTAGCCATTTATAGAAACAACCCCCGAAATGCCGTTCAAACTATTTATATTTACATCTGTAGTAAACAAAACAATACGTTTCACTGCTTTCGATTAATAAGGGAAATGTTTAACCTATTTAGTTATTGAGCGAATAAACAGTTATTTAGTATTAGTTTTATCAATTGTAAGAACATTTTGTGAATAAATCGTCTGTTGTTCTGCTTTTTCAACTAATATAAAAGTAAACAAATCAACGCCGGTACAGATTGTTATGGTAATTGAATTTTCAATTGAAATAACGTATATTCGACATAAATATAAGTAAATTGGGACAAAATTATACAACCTTATCGAGTCTGCGGTGTTTCGTAGACACTTTTCTGGTACTCGACGTTCACTAGCACCTTGGTTATTTCAATGGTACGATCCCAGGGTAAATCTCATTAAATATAAGCTTCACAAATTATCCCACACAATAAATAACTAGCACAGTATTATATGAATTAATAACTTTACTTATAAACTCAATTTTATTAGGTTTTTAGGGTAATTTTTTAAATATTTCAAAAATCAGGGACAGTGCGACATGATCCCTCGCCACAGCACAAACGCAATATGGCGGCGGTGAGTCAAGTCAGTCACGTGACTTCCAGTCAATTTTTTTTTTTTTTTTTTTAATATATTTCAAATTTTAATGTTATATTTATGTTTTTTTATATATTGCCGTTATTGTTTATAGCTGTATAGATTTAAAAAGCATTGTTTGACACACTAACAGATTAGTTTTCAACTTTCAAAGTTATAAAAGTTTCGCGCCAAAGTTTGTAGTTCTTTTTTTAATTTATTATATATTTTCAATACTTCAACTCGACCTATACTTTCGTTTTACGTCTACGACTTCTAAGTTTTTTTATTGACTATAAGTTGTAAAGACGAATTATGTTAATTAAACGATCTTGGGTCTTACAAATAGGAAAATATACTTAAATTAATTAACATTTTAATATAATAAAAAAATGGGACACAATCTCTGTCCGCTTTTCAAAATAATTACATAAATAATAAAGCTAAATATTGACTTAGAACCAAAACTAGGTACCAAAATTAGGGCGTAGGCTGTCCGTGTATTAAAATATTGAATACCAAATATCACTACCGTGTATCTCTTTCCCACTTACCTAACACGACGTGAAAGAAAGAGAGATACAAATTATGTACGGACATTATGAATAGGTATGCTTATCTGGCAGGGCAAGTCTCGGAGAAAATGTCCTCTACGACTGTAGTTCTTATAAACCTAACTTTAAGGAATATATAAAAAATATTAACATATCAAGTACCAAAACCATAATGAAAATTAACCTTGGACAGGTTATAGTTCATTTAAGTATAACAACATAGTAAATACATCTTATAATATATATATATTATGTTCGTATAATACCTTAAAGTAAATAATATAAAATTATATGTAGGTATATTAAAACGACTAAGTAAGTATATCGATTTGCGGCGCAATCTACATCGTCAAGGCTGGGAGATTTTCGTTTCACCTTCTCAATATTGGAGAATACTATATTACTTCATATATTTCTTGAAAATTTATAAAAAATTATTATAAAAGAACCTTCACTATAAGCGCGTTAAGTAACGACATTTTTAAATTAATTTCGTAATGCTGGAATAAGTATTAAAGTAAGGATATTTTTAATAATCATTATAAAAAAGTCATATTCATATCCACTTTTTGGAGCTCAATTATTGTTTAAGATTAATTAGAAATATTTTTACTTTTTGCGTATTTCAAATTAGTGGTCATTTAAATAATAGGTAAAGCTACTTAATTAAATACATATGGAGAATAAATTATTAAATGATTAATTTCTAATTCAATAATAAATAAATATAAATTACACTAAATTGCTAAATTCATAAGATAAATAATAACAATAGTAGACAGAGTCGACAGACTTTTCATTCTTTTGAACTTGGAACTGTTTTTCTCTAGGAAAAAATACGACAGGAAACATGAAACACACGTCACAACCATTTCCGTTTTACACAGGCATTCGTTTCTTTCGTTTCCTCTATAATGAAACTGACATATTTCTTTTATTTACTTATAATATATATATATATATATATATATATATATATATATATATATATATATATATATATATATATATATATATATATATATATATATATATATCATTTTAT
>DWMY01000090.1:0-51769 GCA_018249775.1 Heliconius hecalesia formosus
ACATATTTGGAAAGCCGATGTTTCGAACACTTTGCAGTAGTCCGTGGTCACAGTCTACCCGTGACCACGGACTACTGCAAAGTGTTCGAAACGTCGGGTTTCCAAAAATGTATAAAAATACTAAATATACGCGATTAATCCGTTTAAAATAGTTTCATTTAAAATATGCCTTTATCTTACTTGAGCTGGCCTGGAGGTTAGCCCGGATAAACAGAAAGACAGACAGACAGAAATGTTAAAATTGTTTAATTCTGTTTTGATATCGTGTAATTAACTACATGCACTTGAATAAACACAGACAGACCCTTTAATTGTATTTATATGTATAGATGCATACATATAGGTAAAAAAAAAATCAGCTTTACACTATATCTGCCGTGTACACTATAATGCTACATTTACACGGGAAAAACTGCACTTGCTGAGCACGCGTACTTACTGTGTACCTAAATACCATATACTTAAATAATGTTCTTCAAATACAACCATTTTTTTTAAATTACTAGATGAAGCCGTCGTGGCGCAGTGACACAACATTGTGACTTTAAACGCGACGGCTGTGGGTACAGTTTGAGTGGGCAGCCACTCGGAGAAATGAATTATAATTTATTAATATTTTCATTTCTTCGCTTTGGTGATAAGGCAGAATGGCATTGAGTTCTGCCACTCAATAAGCGATGCTTCATTCTTTACTATGTGCAGGATAAACTCCGATCCCGATCTTGAAATCTTGGTATTTTTTTATCATACAATCTCGAGTTTTTTCTATTATCATACAAATTGAAAACTAAAGATTTAGCCAATTCAATTAAACAGTTGTATAAAATAACTGTTATAGCAATTAGTAAATTTGTCGAACTAAGTACTTTAAATTGATATAACTTTTAGAACCGATTGTAATAAAACAAGCATATATGTTTAAGAAAAGCTTTCCAGAATCCAATAGTTAAAGCTGGATTTAAATCGGTGACGCTAATTCTGAGATTAGCGTGAACAAATGCATAAATAAGCAGACAAACAGACAAAAACTTAAAAAAAATTTTGTGGGTTTTATTACATTAATAAAGGTGACCAATAATATTTTTTCTTGACTATCTTCTATGTACACCGATCCGTTACAATTTTGTTATAAGTATAGATTATAGAAAAAAATCAAAATTCTTATTTTATTCTGTTTTCTTACAAATATTAAGAAAATAAAATGATCTAACCTTTTATAAATAAAAGATATGTCGTCGAAGTCTTTATTCTATTTTTATTTACATTATGTACACACACCCACACCGTAGGATAAAATTAAAACCTTAATAAATAATAATTCATTACCCCAAGTGGGGATTCAATCTACAACCGTCATGTTACCGTCACACCCTCGTGCTCCTGCGCCCCGACGTCCTCTATAAAGCTGGTAAAATACATCTAATAGAAATATTCCACAATTCAACATTGAAAGGAGATTTTAACTCAATTTCCTCCGAGACGCCGAGAAACGTTCGCTGATTGTTGCGATTCAGTCTTCATCATTTATCAACAATGTCCTATATTTTCTTACAAATGCACTTAAAAGATCAAAAGGAATGATGATCTCAGTTTAGTTAAGAAAGACGTATATTTTGATGGGAAAAATATAAGTACCATCAAATTGTTTATATGAAATAAAAATTTTACAATTAGTAAAAGGATCTTTTTTTTCATAAAAAAGTGTAGTTTCACCACTAACTTCAAATACATCTGTAACCACCTTTACCGTTCAATTTAGCCTGACTTAGCCAGGAGGATAAACTACTTTATTAAATACTAACGATCCGGTCATAGCTTCGCCCGCTTGAAGTACGTGATTATTATTTATTGTTAGTCCACTACTATAGCTTAAATTTTATACCGAGAGAACACAGAACACGGCACTCTACATTTTGTCCGTGAAAAAAAGGACGACGCATAACTTAACTTGGCTCTTAAGACATATTTAGTTTTAAATGGGATAAAAGTATAAGTTTACCATCAGTTGTAATAAGTAGTTCCAAAATAATGTTAGTAAAACAATGTATATGATTTCTTTTACTAATACAACGCATTTTAAAAATGGAACCCTCATAGGATCACTTTTTTATTTGTCGGCCCGTCTGTCAAGATCATTTATCTAGAGATCGCGTAGAGATATCAAGCTGAAATTAATATCATATATTAAGGTCTATAGTCCTTAAGGCACAGAAAAATCAAGCTACTACTAAGTTGACACAATCAAAAGACGAGCACTTAAACATCGATTGCAGCAAGCATTTTGTATGAAAATCGCCACGTAATCAAAACCTATGGGGTACTTCCCGCGGACGTATAGTTGTAAAGTTTGGCACAAAGTGGAGAAGTTACAATACAAATAACAGAAAAATCCGAAAAGTAAAAATTTATAGAATTAAAAATAATTACAAACTTATATTTGTAGTTCATTTCATACAAAATGAGTGCATATACCAAAAAAACTTAAGTTTGTCAACTTTCATAAGTTGCACTTCCCGTTGACCTAAAAATTGGTACGGAACCCTCGGTGGGCAAGTCCGATCCGCACTTAACCATTTTTTTTAAATAAAAAAAATTACCATTAATTCTCGAATTCAGAATAATACAGTACCTAACTACTACAAATAAAAAGCAATTATTAAATCGATAAGTTAAACAATAATTTAAATATAGTAAAAATTATAAATAGAAGTGAACTATAGTAACTATTGAGTATTTACTTTGGTCTTCCTTCATCCTGATGAGGCGAGCCGGCGCACGTCCTAAGAGAAAAATAAACAAGTAAAGCCCACAAGCCGTCGGAATGTCTGCAGTACTTGAACTGAATATGATGTTTAGTCCAGATTTTGTGGTAATAAGACTATTACTAACACTACATGTTTCCCTTATATGTAGGTAGTAGTTTGAATAATCAAAAAAGTTTTTTTAAAAAAAAAAACTTAACGCCAAAAAACACTTTGCCGTGGCCGCTTGCTTCGTTACCAGAGCGAAGAAATTAAAAAAATATATTTTTAGCTTAATGAAGTATTCCGCACGTAGAACTATTAAAATACTTCTGTTTTCCTATAAAAATATTAAATATTTTGTATGCTCGAATGGGAATTGAACCCACACCTTTAACGTTTAGTGAAGTAGTTTAGTCACACGCTTGTGCCACTGCGCCACGACTGGCCTCAAAAAAAACTGCAATTTATATTATGTAAGTATTATACAATATTTATGTTATGAAGATTTCATATGATGTGACGTTTTAATCCACATACAAAATTGTTTTGTGCTGTCATAACACTGAAATGGCTTCGATAACGCTACTTAACCACGTCTAGGTGTTTTTTATTGTATTGCTATATAATTGATATAAAAACATATAAATATTTAAATGTTATTCTATGACGTCTATTTTTTCGATTTTTTTTTCCGATCCATAAATCAGAATCGAAATACTTCTATAAACATGAGGCCAGTCGTGGCGCAGGCGCAAAATGTGTGACTGTAAACGCGACTGGTTGTGGGTTCGATCCACACTCGAGGAAATAATATATTTATTTAAATGTATATTTTAATTTCTTTGCTCTGGTGTTGAGGCAAAGCGTGGCGTTGAATTCCGCCACTCAGCACGCAATGCCCTCAGAACTCGGAGTGTCTGAACACTAGAGAGAACAGTAAGAGTTGAAATGAGCTCGCTCAATTCTAGGGAACGGAGCGAAAAAATTACAAAATACAAAACTCTTTGTTGGTGTACGTGTAAATCTGTTTTATATAAAAGGAATCCATTTCGACTTACCATTACCCGCTTATTTCTTGTGGTGGAAACCGGTCTTTACATCGTGTTACAAATGTGTGCAAGTGTAAATAACGCAATAGAAGAGACGTTTGAAAAACTCTTCTTCTTCTTTAGTACTTTCAATTGAAAAATTTAAATCTTAAGAAAAATAGTTAACACATTCAATAACACAAACATTTTAAACTGTTAAAGCCTATAAAACAACTTAATAGGTTGTAACATCACGAACTTAAAATAGACCCTAACATAGTGTATTGACACTCCGTTTCCATTAAGACACTTCCATTCCTCAGTTTTCGCCGAATTCTTAAGGTATTGCATGTAGAGTGCTGGAACTCAACGCCACGCTTTACCCTGTTACAAAGTGAGGAAATGAAAATATTAAATATTTCATTCTCCGGAGTAGAAATCGAACCCGCAACCGTCGCGCTTACACGTCGTTACATCGTATTTGTGCTCCTGTGACACAACGGTCTCTATATAATTTACAAAATAAATAATTTATCTTTGTCGAAAGAGCTTTATTCTTTTCCTACATTTATTTGGTATTTTGAGTAGACACGGAGAACTTAGTGTTAAGGCACTCTATTCTGCACCTTATTTTACATTAGCAAAGGACAGACAACGGTTGCTCTTTTTCGCTAGACTAGGACAGGGACAGACGAAATAAATATATATTTATATATTATGAATGAACGAACCCGTTTAGACGAATAATAAACATTCATCGGAGCTTGTATTAAAATCATTACCATTTAAAAGTATAGTAAAAGTAAGTAACATTTTCTAATAGACTCATAATAATATACTTCTGCAATATATTTATAATTTATATATATTGTCAAATAACATCTCGAGGGTTTCCCGCTGATTCACAAATTGAATCGCGTGACGTAAGAAGATGTATAGCAGGGGTGACATGTTCGAAGCCGGAGGGGTTGTGCTGCGCACGCATTTAGTCTGGGCATGCGCAAAGGATATTCTATTCATTTTGGATTTGAATTGCGATCGATAAAGTTCAAGTCGCGCATGCACGCACCCGCTACTTAGATCAGGTGCAATTTCGACATGGCCGACAGCGAATTCGAGGAATTTCGCAGAGTTTTCGATAAATTGCCACAACATATAAAGGCACCGACACCTTTTTATTCGTAAGTGGAATTTTATATTTATTTTTATTTCTTTAAATATCTCTTTATCTATGCCAATCGTAAATGTAGCACATTTCATATAAAAAAAATATAATAAAAGATTTTTTTTTTATTTAATCAGATTAGTGCCAAACGTGGGTCTCGAAGATGAGTCGCCGTCATCGAAAAGCGAAGGCACGCCTGACGAGGAGGTTGGTGAGAGCGAAACAGCGGGCGCTGGAAACGGAGATATTTCTCCTGTCCCTCAAAAAGAAGTACCTGACGCACTACATAGCCCTCATCACCAATCTTTTGCAACTGGTGAAAGGCGACGGAGGAAACTGCCAGAGATTCCTAAGAATAGAAAATGTAAGTCGAAATTTTTGTGTACCTAAACATCATGTAAATTTACTTTATCTGTATGCCAAACGCGACTTTATATATACTTATATCAATATAAATGCAACGGCGCTTAAGCGATTGACTCTGCAGATTTTATTATGCATAACTCAAGTGAGCTAGCGAGCTATTGACGAAATGTAATATTCAATTTTCACTCTTTAATAATAATTTTAAAGTAAATATACATATTAAAGTATAGTACACATACATATATAACTGATTTTGTACTTATTTTATCTTTTATAAAAAAAAACTTTATTTTATAGTTTAACAAAATTATATAGTTAATTAACATTTGTTAATAAATGTACTAGATACATACTATGGAAACATAAATGTATACATATATATAAATTTAGGTAAACATTTTGGCCAAAAATCGTAATTATGTTTCTACTACATTCTGACAAGTATTATTATAATAATTTTGAAATATAATTAAACAAGAATATTGCTTACTATGTCGGTATATAGTAAGACCATTGTGAAAATAACTAAAAATAAACTAATTTATTGAAATTTTTGATAGAAATATTATTGTGTAACTTAATTCAAAAGAAATAATAATTTGATCAAATATTACTAAATATTAATTTATACTTATCAGTCAACTACCGCGCTGGTTGTATCATAAGCTTGCACCAAGTTGATTATTTTTCAATTAATAATATACCAAAATATAATATTTGTAATTCAGTATTCTTCATATTCATCTATTGTGAACCATTAAAGACTGAAGTTGTAAATTTTTTTCTTGTAAAATATAATATCTTTTTGAGGCACAACTTGTGACAATGAACGTATTTAAATTGAGCTTCTTAATTTAATAATGCCTTCAAAAAATAAATAAGCTTTTATTTATTAAATATATATGTGATTAGATACTAAAGGTTAGTACACTCGGACAGTTTAAAGTCGATCAAAAACCAATAGATGATAATATATATATATTTTTTAGCTTCACACTGTATCCCGCACATCCCAGGGTAGGCCGAGGGAACCTGTAAACATAATGTTAGGATTCCCATTAAAATACTTCCAATTCTAACCACAATAAAATAAAAATAAAATAATAAAAAAAAACAATATAAAACCATACTTTGTTCTGACATTTTATAATGTAGGTAGATAATAGAAAATTAAAACTATAATAAAACAAATATACAAGCCCATGAGCCTGAGCCTTCTGATAAGTTCACTTTGGCGCAATGTTTTTTAGTTCAAATGTTACTCTTTAAATAAACTTACATTTACGAGCATATTCTTTACTTATTACTAAATTCTCGAAGAATTACTAATTTTCGAAAAATTACGAAGATCTCGTACTCCATCCAGTATTTAAAAAATATTTGAAATCTATCTTAAAGAAAACAAAAAACATTTACAAAAATATTCTTAATAGACATTTTGGTAATTATAAGTTTACATATATATGTACACACATATATGCTTATGTATCAGATAAAAAAATATATTTCTTAAAATTTTCAGCCGCAGTAGTTCCATCTAATCAACCTGCATCTTTAGCTGATGAATTAGGAGCTTTAACCGGCGTTCTTATAAGGCCAGGATGCCAAAGACCTTTACTTGTTCTTAAGTGTGGCTATCTTCTCGATGAAGACTCTAGTCCAGATTCTGAAAGACTTCAAAGTCTCGGAGATGTCGACAGTGGACACAGTACTGCACACTCGCCTATTGATACTGGGCCAAAAAGCTTATCACCAACACCGTTGCAACAAAATGGTACGTTGCTATTTTATAAAATAAAATATTATTCCTGATTGATATAAATGATAGAAATAATCTTTTTTCTTGTACAAACTACATCCGGAATTTTATTTATAGACATATTGATGCAATGCCCTCGTTACTTTCAGTTTTGATTTAGCCGTTTATAAAATTGGCATCCATCATTCTTATCTGGTAAAGTTTTACATAAATAAGTAAATTAGGTTAACTTCGGTTCACAGTTTCGCCATCATCAAGTTGCAGTATTAGTGGAGTTAACTTTGCTGGTAATATGACTACAGTTCCCCATAATCAATTAGAAATGCTAGAAGCTACACACAGAGGCCTACACAAATTCAATCCAAGGCATCACGATGAAATCGAAGTTGAGATTGGGGATCCTATTTATGTGCAAAAAGAAGCTGATGATTTATGGTGTGAAGGTAAGTTTAGTATTTAAATGTACTATTTACTGTTTATATACTTAAGTATAAGCAATAATAAATGTAATTTCTATTGCTTTTGTCGTCAATTACAGGTGTTAATTTACGAACTGGTCAACAAGGTATATTTCCGTCAGCTTACGCTGTTGACATGGATTACAATGATTTTGATCCTGCAAATGCCAAAGTAAAACGAGAGCGATATTTGTTGGGGTAAATATTACGTATAATTCTTTTTATATCTCTTAAATTAATTGGGTTTTGAAATGTCACGTCACACTAGAATAGCAATTGATATTGTTCAAATGCAGAAAATAAATTAAAGTGTAACTAAGAAAAAGGAATTATAATATAATATAAGAATTATAATATATATAATTTTAGGTACATGGGTTCAGTAGAAACATTAGCACACAAAGGTACCGGTGTCGTTTGCCAAGCAGTTAAGAAGATTGTAGGAGAATGTAGTGGAGATCCTGGGGCTCAGCCTTGTATTCTTGAAGTATCAGATCAAGGGCTTCGGATGGTTGATAGATCAAAGCCTGATGTAAGAGATATTTTAAGCAACAATATCTTTTACTTCTCTATATAATTCTTTGAAAAACCACACAATTAGAAAAAATGATCGTGAAAATATTACTGGAAAATTGTTACAATAAACAAAATTTCAAATAACGATAAGGAGGCCAGTCGCGGCGCAGTGGCACAGGGTGTGACTGTAAAATCGACTGGTTGTGGGTTCGATCCCCACTCGAAGAGATGAAATATTTACTTAAATTTATATTTCCATTTCTTCGCTCTGGTGTCGAGGCAAAGCGCGGCGTTGAGTTCTGCCACTCAACACGCAATGCCTCCAAAATTGGGCAGAAAGTGGGGAACGGAGTGTCTTAACACTAGGTTCCCTCTGCCTACCCTGCTGTGTGCGGGATACAGCGTGAAGCTAATTTAATTTAATTTGATAAGGAATATTTTCTATATCATATTCTCTTCTATATTTTTAGATATAATTTTTTTAAAAAAGTGGATATAGTAAAAAAAATCAAAAGAGTTTTTCTCGTAAAACGTAAAAATATCTATTGATCTTCTTAACCTCTTCATACATTATAGTTATATTGAAGCGTTCTGCTAAGACGTGGATTTCTACGAAAAATATCACTGTTGTGATCCTCATTTCAAAACGATACATTTCCCTTTTCAGAATTTACACGAAATAGAAAATTTATTTTATTATTTATTTTTATTACCCTTACTATATCATGTTGATATTTCTTTAAACATCTACTACAGATGTATGTACTCAAATAAATCGAGGTGTACAAACGGTATAGTTTCAATATTTATTTTTTTATATTACAGCGAACTCGAAGCGGCCCTTGCATTGATTACTTTTATTCACTGAAAAACGTTTCTTTTTGCGCATTTCATCCACGTGACCATCGATACTTAGGATTTATTACTAAGCATCCAACTTTGCAAAGATTCGCCTGCCACGTGTTCAGAGGGCAAGAATCAACGAGACCTGTTGCTGAAGCCGTTGGGTAAGATTTATAAATAGTTTTAGAATTTTGTAGAGACCGCCTCCGCTTATTATAATTACACAAAAATAGCAGCAGCATAACAAATATAACAAATGAAAAATAAATAATATTTTTTTATATTATTATTATTATTTTCTTAAGTTCATAAGAGCGAAATAATAATTTGTTTATATGTCTATTGTATTGTATGTAACTGAAAACATGCTTCATTTAAGGATTTTAAAATACAGCCCTCCACTAAATTTGCCTGTTTAAATGTGTAAACGAAAGTGACTGTTTTAAATGAAACTATTTTAACCGGATTAATCGCGTATATTTAAAATTATACATATTTGGAAACCCGACGTTTCGAACACTTTGCAGTATCCGTGGTCAGTCTATCCGTGACCACGGATACTGCAAGGTGCACTCTTGAATTGTGTGCGTGCTTTTTTTTATATAATAGTGGTGGTAATAACATAACGTATTATGTATTATTGATTAGACCGATTGAAATCCTCACATCCATTTAAAAAATGTTTGAGGAGTTTCTTTACAGTTTTTTTTTTATTTTGACATTCTATTGAATTCTGGATGAAGTGAAATATCTGCTCTTTTAGGAAGAGACAAATCAAATTTGTCCAATGTCGATTTGAGGCACTCGTTTCCTATTTGAAGGCGATTTAAAATTGTATTATTTATTTATTATATTTTATATGTTTTTTGCTGTTGCTGTTTTTTGACATCTATTGAATGAAAAATGACAATCTACGTGTTATTGTAGTTACACTTGTTTGTATGTGTTTGTAAGTTCAGTTTAAGAGTAGACGGTCTTTACTTTTGGTACTGTTTTATTTACAATCCCATTAATATGTTAGTCTAGTCCTAACTTTTCTAATGAAGTTTAAATCAGAAAAAAAATATAGTCATCCTCAAAATATGTACTTTAAAATATAAAGAAAGATAATCAATAGTTTATAGATTCATTTAATTACAATCATATTCCTTGTTTCAAGTATATTATATTAAGTGTTTATTTTAGTATTTATTTATTTGTTATTACATTTATATATAGTTTTAACGCTTGCACTTTGGGGTTGATACTTTAAACCATTCAAAAGCAAAAACAGAAGGATGAACAAATTATTAACCAAATGCTTTGAAGATGATCTTCCAAGAAGAAGAAGAATGGACATTCAGTGGGAGCTTCAAGCAACACATATAAAGCCCATTTTATGTTAGAAATATAAAGTATCGTCAAAACGCTGTTATTGTTATAAGATTAAATTTAGCCTATGGGCTAAAAAATGGAGCTAAAAGGATGCATTGACAGTAGATTGGCTCCTTTTCTCTGACTAAAAGTAAAGGTTCATGTCTTCCCTACCAGTGAAGAGCGTTTTAACATAATATAATACTTGATATATTTAATTATGAGGCCAGTCGTGGCGCAAAGGCACAGAGTGTGACTGTAAAGCCGACTGGTTGTATATTCGATCCCCTCGACTCGAGGAGACGAAATATTTACTTAAATTTATATTTCCATTTCTTCTTTCTGGTGTTGAGTTCTCCCACTCAACACGCAATGCCTCAAGAATCCGGCAGAAAGTGGGGGACGGAGTGTCTTACCACTAGGTTCCCTCTGCCTACCCTGCAGTGTGCGGGATACAGCTTGAAGCTGATTTATATATTTAATTAGTCTTGTACTATTATCTTACTACCTTCTCATATTGAGCATATTTCAAATTCTGGACAGACATTTTTTATAATATCGTATTATGACCACTTGGTCTACATCGGTCATCAAAATAATCATTAATCATTCAAATTATACAATAATTTAAGTCTGAAAAAAGTATAAGTGAGGGTTAATGGTCATTTAAAGGAGCCCTTTAAACCTATATTTGGCTTGAAAATCCTAAGGACTACTTTTGTCTTTTAAAACTAAAGCAAACTTTAATTTAGAATAGTATAAGTCACATATTACCAAATAATTATACCATTTTAAGGTAACATAATTAGATCATATTTATTTAGAACACATGAAATATCAAAAAAATTCAAGTTCTTATAAAAAATATCGAGAAGTATCCACTTCTGGTAATTTAGGTTAAAATACCTATTATTTATCATAAAAATAACGTATTGATAAAAGAAATCGGTCCAACCTCAGATCTTTTGAGTGGGTGGACCGATTTTGATGATATTTTTTATTTGAAAGCTACGTGCTTCCTGTATGCCGTAATTTGGTTAATTTCTAACAATGGTATGCAAGAGAAAATCACATAAAGAACAGAACGGGGTTAACGGACCTTAGATGCATTAATGAGACGGCGAAACGTCAGCACAGCTGCACGTTTGGCCGTACACAATGCAGTGTTGGTACCGACGCTGTTATACGGCAGCGAAACGTGGTTATAACAGAAGACGAATGCCGTGGGAGATGCGAGCTCTTCGTAGGATATGTGGAGTCAGCTTAGCTGACCGAATCCGCAATGAAGATATACACAGAATGGCAGGTACTAGCGAGGATGAAACACGGTAAAAATTAAAAAGAACGTGCTCAGCTCGTTTCGGCAGGTCGAATAAATGAGTGATGAAAGAATGGCAAAAACGATTTATGATGGAAAAGTGAGTGGTAAGAGAGGTAGAGGGAGACGTCGATTGACCTTCGAAAACACAGTATCAAAGATACTAGAGGAAGGTCACGTAAAAAGCATGAGAACTACCCGGAGGGCATGTATGAAGAGGCCGTAGCGTTTGGCGCTCCGTTGTCTCTGACCACCCCGCTGGGGATAAAGCGTGAAGTTAAAAGTTTTATGGTTTTCTAAATTATAAAATTATAATATAATAACAAACTTCATGATTGTTATTTTCAACTTAGTATGTTGTAGTGGTAATTTGAAGCTTAAGGTAACGAATTTGAGAAATATTTTTTAGAAAACGTATAAAATTTTTAACGTAGCGGAATTTGAACCCGCGCGTCTTAGAAACTGTTTAAATAACGATTTATTTATATAGAATAATACTAACATTATGTATAAAAGGATAATGTAACGTTTTTTTTATTTATTTTACACGTTGAAAACATAAACTAGTTGGGGTACATGAATTGTGCGAAAACTATCAAGCAATAAAATTGCTGTTAATTGATCGATCATAAATAAAATATTATTATATGTCTTAATTAGTTTTTTAATGTGTATTTATTTTATGTGTATTTTATAAACAAAATCTAGTCTTAATATATAATATTCATAAATATTTTTTTTTTATATTTTTTAACGAGCAATAACAATATTCTTTTCTTTTCCAGGAGGGCTTTCCAAAGGTTTTATCAAAAGTTTATCGAAACAGCATATCCTATCGAGGATATATACATAGAGTAATAAAAACCTTCCAATTTTATTGACATCAATCTGCTTACATCTTTCACAGACTCTTAGCGTACTGGCATATATTTAAAAAATAAAATAATATTGATACCCTTTTAAGAAAATGATTTAAAAAAAAAACTTACTTAATTAAGGGCTTTAGATGATTAAAAAAAATACACGTAGTCTAGTTTCCATTTAAATACCTCAACCGTATGCCTCTACTGTACATATTTTCGCTCAAATAAATAAACGCTAAGTGACTGTGAAATAGTCTCGTGAAATTCGGGGTTTTACAAATAATACTGTCTCATATTGGAAAACGAATTTAGGTAAGGCGAGTCACGCTACTATGGCTTGGATTCAAAATTTGTATATCAGATGGTGCTATTTGTGTAACGAAATAGTGACCTTGCCTATTACTGCGTCGCGAGCATCACTGAAAACATGGAAATAAGCAGTGTTGCCAGATTATATCTCGGGGAAAAGCGGAATTTTTATCTCTGAAATTGTTTATAGCTTATCACCAAAATAAAGTTATTAAAAAACAGTTTTCAAAGTGCGTCGAACAATTTACGAAAAGCGTGACCATGTCTGTCCCGCTCGGAACATTTAAATTTTGGGCTAAAAATCGGGACGTTCCGCCAAAAACAGGACGTCTCACAACCCTGGAAAAACTCAAAACTAAAAAGTAATACCAAACGATACCTCACGCAACTGTGGTCTGATTGGAATATGTATGATAAGGGATTTTACAGAAAGAAAGAATTTATGAGCATGTATATTAACAAATGAGTTTGTTAATATACATGCTCTTAAATTCTTTCTTTCCTTCTTTGGATAAACGTTATTTGCTATTAGTTTCTTGTATAATAAATAACAATGTTTAGATCACATTATAATTATAAAGTCATTTATGGCACTAATGTTGGAAAAAAAATATTCGAGAATTGATGCGCCAAAAGCTATCAAAGTAATATTATATTGACTGATACTTTATATGATAGTTGCTCAATTGCTCAAAATAATTAAACAACGTGCTGAATTTTCTACTTTTACCTTTTTTAATAAAAAAATACATATGAAACACATGGAATAATCAAAAGTCCAACTTTATCAAATGTTACATTACTCTTTTTGCAGTTTATCAATAATACATGTAATAAAATATATATATTTTTTAATATTGACAAATATAAATATGATTTTGGTGCGAAAGTATGCCAAATACTCAAGGTAAGGTCACTTTTTCCTTTGATATCGGCTATGAGACGACGACAATATAAAGGCGATTGCGTAAAACAGTCAATATATACTTTTTGTATGTTATTTTAAAGCTTTAAGAGACAGAATTGTTTGTACTAATCCAGCGTAAGACTTATGGGTGTAGCTTAAGGTTTTTTTCTTAACATACCATGTTCTATTTTATATGGCAGGCAGATAATATATGTCTAATATGCTAAGTAATGCTACGAGGGAGGCGAAAGTCGCGCAGATTTCGCCATATTGGAGGATCACTTAAACGACAAGTAGTTTAAGTGCTTGAAAAACACTAGTCAGATTTATAACCTAGGTGATGGTTCTATTTATATTTTTTATACACAATTTTCATGCACAAGCTGCGCCTACAAACAACTACGACGCTACCAAAAGAACAAGTATTAACAATTATTATTAATAATAATATTCATACGTATATATATTATGTGAAATATTTATTATTTTTTGTGTTATTATTTCTAAAGTAATATTCTAAACATGAGCCTAGCATTGTCAAGCTTCGATTTGTAACGATAAATATAACCACAGTATGATAAATAAGTAATAAATTTATTTACAAATTAAATTACAGTCTGTATGCAATATATTGTGATTTGGTGGTACTAACAGCACTGTCTAGCTAGTTTTAAACTATATTATGGATGTAATTTCTTTAACTTTTAGCTTTAATATCGCCAAATCGGTGGACAAATATCAATATATCAATTGGAATCTCTCATAACTGTGATATAACAGTTGATTTCTAATGTCAATAATTATTTGGATTGTATTCTATGTTTATTGATCTCAATCGAAAGTTAATTCGTAAAATCTTTTTAGATGTCTAAGATATATCGATTAGGTATTGTATCGATGTTTACTATCGATTATATTATTTATTACTAAGGAACGGTTATTTCTTCAGATTTGAATCTGGCACTGTTTGTAGGTAACAAATTTCAAAGCTTACCCTCGTAAGGTCCAACTTCATTTTTATAATTTCCAATAGTAATGACAAATCAAATCAATTATATTAGAATCAATTTTTGTAATCCTATATTATTTACTACTGACTTTAAGTTTTTTTGTTTTCTTATAATTTTTAAGTTGGTCCTTTCGAGGATAAGATAACAGAACAATAATTCTATTTCAGAACATACTGTATATTTATAATTAATCTTGGCATTACTAGCCAAGACATTGTATATAGCAGAACCAAAAGGTTACATTTACACGTTATATAATATTATATATCCATCTAAAAATTTAATTAAAATTTAAAATCTATTAATTTTTTTGATATATATAACTCAGCCTATGACCACATATGAAAATGTTAATATAAAAAATATATATAATAGCAATAATAAGAATTATATCGATTCCAAAAGAATAAGTTAAAAATAATGTTTTGTACAATATCTTATTTCGTAACGTCGGCAACGTAGTTTTTACTGATATATAAATAAATACACATATTTTGTTTTTCAATCAATAAAAAAATATTTTATGTTTAACAAAATATACAAAAAGTGATTTAAGAGACACTTAAACCAGAGAGAGAGAGAGACAGAAAAATTAACGAATTATTTAACATATAAAGGTACTAATTTGATATTTTTTAATTTTCAATTTAATCTTATTTTGACATAGAATTAATTCTACATGTTACATTTCGTGCACGTTAGTAAATGTAGCCTTTGGTCATTATTTTGTAAATATAAATTGTCTTAATATCAGCATATTTTGGTCAACAAAGCCAGTAAGCGCTGTGACTCAAACGAATAAAAATTTTATTTATTTTTCCAAAACTTGTAATAGTGTAATATTGCATTAAAATGTATTATGTAAAATTTTTATTGTTTCCTTTTTTTCATTTCAAACATGAAAAAGAAACAGCAGAAGGAACTTTTAGACACTCCGATCTTAACTTTGCGCCCAAATTTAGTGACATTGCATGTTGAGTGGCAAAATTCAACGCCGTGCATCGTCTAACAGAGTAAAAAAAAAGAAAATAAATATAAAAATTTCCCCAAGTGGGAATGGAACTAACAATCATCGTATCTGGTCAGGCGCTATCTCACTGCGCCACGGCGTAGCGGCCTCAATTAAACCTTTTTTTTAGCTTCACACTATATCCCGCACATATCTGGATAGGCAGAGGGAACCAGACCCTCCCCTCCTCTCCTCTACAGGCGGGTTACAACGTGAAGCTAAAAAAAACTTATTAAAAAAGTGGAAATAAAAAATCCACAAACTGTTAAGGGAGGCTTACCAAAATACAACACAAACGCAACACCAATATTATTTTGTATACGTAATAAAAAGATATGCTATTTTTAAAATGCTTTATTATATTAAGTACTTTAAATTCAATTTATCAGAGTGTTGTGTTTGACTTATTTAAACATTAAAATATTTAAGATTTATTTCAGCATGTAGTAAAGAGAATTCGATCATATTTTTGCACAATAAAAAGTTAAGTTAATGATTAAAAATATTTATTAGGTACTATTTATAAAGGTTTTTATTTTCATGTAAAAACATGAATTGTACCACTTTACTCGGTATGAGCTTAATACGGCGGTCAATTACTATATGACGCATTTTAAACGAAATACCACTCTTCTTTTAAGGATTAGAAATAGTAATGCTCTTCTTTAAATAAAAAAAAATCATCTTAACTTATGAACACTAGTATATATCTAAGTAACCTTTATTTACAGTTTCTTAATAGAATTTACAAAAAAATTATTTTTTTTTAAATATACATTATAAGATATATAGGAGAATAATAAATAATATCCTTCTTATTTAATAATCTAATACTTTTAATATTAATTGGTATTATATATTTGATTAATTTAAATCATATTTTTTTTATATTACTAAAATATTTGTTTTAAATTTTAAAAGATCAATCAAAAACTACAAATTGGATATTCAAATAAAGTGGGTTCTTTATTTGAATATCCAATGTGTAGTTTTTGATTGATCTTTTAAAATTTAAATCAAATATTTTAGTAATATAAAAAAATATGATTTAAATTAATCAAATATATAATACCTACCAAACTTCGAAAAGTACTTATATTATATATATTGTTAGAAATCGGAAGCGGTTAACGTTTTAAAAAAAACACGTTAAAAACACACATCGTCTATATGATTCTAAACTATTTTGAAAGAGATACTATGTAATTGCAATAAGTGATATGTATCACCTACTAACAATACTTCACACTAGTTTCCTTCCAATAAGGGCCATCACTTACAAGCGAAAGCCCCCGATTGACACAATTCCACTGCTTTAATAGTTATTTTCCACCTAAATCTACCCTCTTTTACACGAATACGCTAACAATATTTATTATTAATTAATTGAAGATATAAAATAAACAACTAAATCCACTACAATCAACATGATCGATAAGCCCCGGCGACAACTTGAATAATGACACGAAGGAGTACAGGATAATAAATTACCTTTGAAAGAGCTCTTCTAGCCCTATAAACACCATAACATCTAATTGACATCAGCTATGGTGTTTTAAGCCTACCCTACTAGCACTCATGAACACAATTAGTAAACTTTTCCGATAGACCGATCAATGTTCTCTTCTCACTTTACAAAAACCAAAATTTAATCAAGAAAAACGCGAGTACAAAAACCATAGCACAGCAACCCAAAAAAAATCTTTGAAATAAATATAACATTATTTTAATAATATAAAAAAAATCTAATCAAATCAGCTTCACGCTGTATCCCGCACACAGCAGGGTAGGCAGAGGGAACCTGTGTTAAGTGTTAAGACATTCCGTTGCCCACTATCTGCCGAATTCTGGAGGCATTGCGTGTTGAGTGGCAGGACTCGGGACTCGCGACTCAGGAGTGAGGAGCGAAGAAATGGAAATATAAATTTAAGTAAATATTTCATCCCCTCGATTGGGAATCGAACCCACAACCAGTCGGTTTTACAGTCACAATTAGTGCTGCAGATTCGTATTTTTTTGTATTTTGGCGGCAAGAAATATGGGTCGTGTCCTGTCATTGCACTTTCGTCTAGATTTACGGAACCTGCGCTGTGTGCATATCAGCTTGTTCGATTACATGCGTACATTGATAAGAATGATTTTGATGGCGTCTATTCAGGTGTCCTTAAAATTACTTAAATCTCATGTCTTTCGTGTCTAAAGAAGTGTAAAAGGCATTTTAAAAGTGTTTGAAAACGGTTATGCATCATTGGATAGAAAAATTTCACATCACCTGTTGATATTTCAATTTAAAATTCTGTGAATCACAAATTACCTGCGCTTTATAGTCTTGGATAAACACTAAACTTCAAAAGATTTTAATTTTCTTTTTTTATATTTGATTTTTTGTGTGTATATTTTCAATAATATATGTACATAACTGCGTCATACTTCCGGAATGGCTTCTTCGGTAAGTTTATTATTGTTTTTGTCAAATTGTATATAAGATCAACCCAAAAAAAGCAGGAATGTGTTAAATAATTCTTCAATAATTAATTAATTCTTCAATTTAATCAGTTTCCGATAGTGTCCATCAAATCTATATAAAATAGTAAAGCTTATAAAATAATGGCAAGATGCATAAGATTTATTCATTTATTACGGCTTATACTGTACTAACAGAAAGCAAAATCATTTCTGAAAAATGCTTCTTAAACTAATGTAAGTATGAAAGTTAGTCGATTAAAATATACATACATATATGCATTGTAATTCACAATGCAAAATTTAGGATCATTATCGTAAAATAAACAATCCACAAGTATTATATGAGACATTAAGACGCTACTTTATGTTGATAATTTGGAATAAACATAAACAATATAGATATATAATTTTTAATACTTCGACTTCCTACAAAATGATCTCTAAACTATTTCCTTTAACTGTAGCTTGAAGTCATTCATTATTCATACAATGGCACGACGCCCGTTATGATGATGGTCTCCCGGGATACGTGCGAGCAAGGTGCTACAGGAGCAATGTTTCAGGTTTTCGTTGTTGGTATAAAATATTAAAACCATTTTAAAAGGAGTTCGATTACGAATTTATATTGACAATTTAGTGCTGAAACTATTATTTAACTATTAGCGCTCCAGTTTTGTGGTTTTTCCTGCGTTATTCCCGATCCCGCGTGAATTCCGGGATAAAAAGTTGCTTATATGTTTCTCTATAACGTTATCTATTAGCTATTTTGAAATTATAGACTAACACTTCAATTTTATTTATATTATGTGTATTACAGTTTATCTAATTTGAAAAATACACATTGAAGCATAATTCTTTTTAAAAATATTTTTGATTATTATCTGGTAAGTAATGTATTTATGATTCGTTTACATATTACAGTAGGAACATCAGTACAATAGTACTAACCGTAGTGCAAAAGTAGTAGTACTAACTAACGTATGTATGTATGTAAATATTTTATTACTCTTAAATATTATATTCCTTCTCTTTTCTCATGAGTTGACAAAAACTATGAAGACCTTTTTCCTAGCGAGATGCCAGTATATTTACATATTATAAAAGTGTTCTGGGCGCTGTTACAGTTTTGATTTTTATCTTAGAACAGGTAAAGTAACTGTTTGCGCAGCATAATTTTTATTTATTTATTATGTAGTGACTTTTTTTCAAATATAATGACAAAATATTTTAACAAGCGCCATCTATTACAATTGCACAAAATTATAGTCAGTGAAGTTCTAAAAAGGGTGGACAGATGGCGTGGGTTTAAGAGTACTCTGTGTCAGCTTAATATTTTTTCGTTAGATGGCGCTACATACAAATGAAACGTTAACATCACATTACTCGTAAAGAAGAGAGAGAAGAGATTTTAAGCTAATTTATACTTTACTTTCATAATAGAAAGGTGGGCAAAGTGAATCTAGGCCCGTAAATACGGCATCTCAAAATCGGTTTCAGAATTGAGATTGGTTTATAAATACGGGTCCTCGTTTTGAGACAGTCTATTTATAGGTTTCTGCTCAATTTTCAGAAAATTGCGTGACGTATGTTACGTCACACCGTTTCTCATTTTCCATGGCGGAACTCAACGCCGCGCTCTCTGCGTCTCGAGTGGGGATTGAAACCACAACCTTTCGCGTTTACAGGTACACACAATTTACTATTAATAGAATCGATACTATTAATAGAACAAATGAACATCCATACAGGTGAAAATCATGGTTATGATTGATGACCCTCCTTTTTGCTTCGCTGTAGTCGGGTAATAATCAGAAAACAACTTTACACTTAACAAAACAAGAAACTTAATAAAAACAATAAAAGTAACAACAGAATCACAACAGTACTGTATTAAGAACAGGTTGACCATTAAAAATGACGGATATAATCTGATCAAAACATCACATTTTAATGAAAAATGTGCGCAGTACCTTTCTCAGTCTCAAGTTTGAGAATAAGTTGGTTTTTGAGTGTTTTTACATGTCAAAAATTTAAATATTATTATGAAAATTAAGAAAATTATCTATGGTATTTATGATACAGTAAAATGGATAAAAACATTTTTAGAGTGAAATTAGATTTTTACAATGTGTTTGGCCTTAAATATGAAAACAATCTTTATTTTTGATTATTATGTTCGTGTCTTTTCACTTCAAATTTTATAAAATGTACAATGTACAATATTATAAAATTTTAAAATTAAATTACAAAAATCACTTCATCATCGATAAAATTGATAAATTTAAATTATAATTATTATTAAATAAAAAATTCTATGATATCGTTCCATAATGTTATTTACATCCATAAATCCATAGATAACAAATCAAAAATATTTAAAACCGAAAATATACATACATTATTAAAAATGTAATTTCATTATGTATTAATGCAAAAATATACTAAACTTATTTTAACTATTGATAGGTATTTACACTTACATGAGTAGTAAAGGATTTTTTAAATTTTCTACTTAACATTACATGCATGTGTCAGATTAATAATTTCGTTCTCTTTGAAGTCGGTTCAATATTTGTCCAAAACAATTTTTTTTTTCGATTTAGAATGTTTAAAATTCTATAATAGGCTATTGAATTCAATGTAAATAAACATATGGAAAATTATTGTAAGTGAACTTAAGCTATGGGTATAATAAAACATCGTTGTTATATATTTTTTTGGGATGTCATACAAACATAAAAATAAAACAAATTAAATTTGTGATCACACAAATTTATTAGATCACAAACCAAAACATACAAGTTTGTACAGTTGAGCAACATCATTAACCTCACTGCATCGATGAAATGATGAATGTGGGATTATAATATAATATTAGAAATGTTTTCTAGTTAATAACATCATCAAAGTTAATATATAAAAGCACATCTGTAATATAATATATTCTTTAGTTCAAATTTTATTTTATATCTGTACTAAAAACAATTTTTTTTTACATTTACAATTTTGAAAAAAAATATAAAATATATATAAATAATCATTTTCATCTATTATATTTTAGTCAAACAAAAAATTATTAATTTTTGCACTTTACTTTTGATGAAGTTATCAACCAGAAAATTTTAATGGGTCCTATGAATTTTCCTAATATAATATTTTATTTTTAAAGTTTGAAACTCACTGTTTTTCTCTTTAATACATTATAATAGCCCCTAAATATTAGTTAAATTTCCACCATTTCAGATTTCTATAATATGCCTATTAGACAGGTACAGTTTGCCCTTATATATTTGTTATATTGTGTAATTAAACGGCGAATCCGACGAGCTGGTTGGGAACTCTTAGTCTTGTGATGTTAGTTTCATAAGAGTTTTCTCGTTCTATTATGATATTACTGCATCCACAAAGTAGTTGAGATGTAATGTAATACAAATGCGAAATAATACTTATTTTATAGTGAACATTTTCGCTTAACTCTTGAATACATAGGACCCATTGACAAAACAATGACATTAAATAAATTTATTTCTTACACAAAAAATAACCAAAACAAAAGTGAAACATATGATGATTATTCTAGTAACTACAACAACAGATATCAAAGACCCGGCATTAGAATAGTATAATAATATTTTTTGACACCTTGAAATACACCTTGTATTTGCATATATATATTTTTTGTTAAATGTTTAAGCCACTTGTATTATTAGCAAGTTTTTTTAAACAATAAATTTTGTTAATTTGTAGCCTTTTTAATCATAATGTTTTGGTTCTGTTTTTTAGTTTTACTTATTATATAGTACTTACTGTATTTCAGAGGGACAGATTCGCATCTTTGTGTTACCAGCTAATCAAAATAAAAACAATTTAAATATATTATTTATCCTTCCAAATGATCTTCTAAATCACAACCATCGTATATCCAGTCAGAGACTGTCACATTGTGCCATCTTTCTTCTTATTTTAGAACTTCTATTAGGGTATGTAATTGATACTTAACACCAAAAAAAATTGTAAAAAAAAGCTTAAGAGACAGATATGCAATATCCACTGTCAAGCATTATATATGAAAACTAAAAAAATACTAAATCATCTCAAATAAAGAGTATGTATGATGTAATAGAATAAATTTCATACTTAAAAATTTACAATTCTGATGCCGGGTCGTGTACAACAAACATAATATGTGAAAGTAAAGATAAAATACTTAATTTATAATTTATTAAATAAAATCATATAATATCGATGGAAACATGGCACGAAGTATTATATTTATGTAAGATCTTTTAATATGTAGTTAAGAAGAATAGCACTGCAAACAGCACAATCATTTTATAACCCAGGGTTTTGAAGCTGGATTTTCTCTCAAAAATGCAATATATTGTTCTTTTTCCAGTTTTGTTATGTTCCATGCACTTTTATTTATTCAATGAATCGGCATCCAATACGAAATTATATTTTAAGACATTTAGGTATATTTTGTATCTTAGTTAAATAAATACCAATTTCAACAATTTTTTTAAGTACTTAACTGTTACTTTAGCTGTTTTCTTAATATTTTTCTGGATTGTGACACTTTTTATTTTTTATTAAAAATATTACTTGGTTATTAAGTCTTATCTATTTGATTTAAATTTTGAGTTACTGTTATAGTCTTATTGGAGATTATAACACTGTTTTGCACTGGAAAACTATATTAAAAGTTTGGAGTGTCAAGTTAATGATAAGACCAACAAATCAGTGGACTAGATAAGTTTGGTTAATGACATCACTATAATTAATTATATAGCAACATTTCCTTTAAATTGTGATTTTTTCTCTAAAGAGTCGAATCAATAATAATGGCCAATAAGGAATGCAAAATCAATTACGATGTTCCACGTAAGATGCCTATACAATAATAACATTCAGAAATTTTGGCACTAAATATGAATTGATTGTTCTAGTTTAGTAGGGTGAGTGAGGACAATATATGAGGCACAGAAATCGCAGTAAACACTGACGTGAGAAACATAGACAGGAGACTGGCAAATATATTAAACATTAAATACCAATAATACTCCATTAAATACTTGTTAATGCTAAAACCACGACAGCGACAAAATAGCAAACTATGATATTAACATTTGATACAGATAAACCAACGCTCAATACGGTTCAAGCCTGTCATTTCAAAGTACAAAATCTACTTACCGCCGTAACTTCGTGCATTAGAACACCAATTAGATATGGGATAATACTGGCATATTGGAATCAGGTAATGGATTCGATCCGTTTCCAACAGTTGGAATGCCACGTGTACAAAATGTACGTACCAAAGCTTTTCTATCATATAAAATCCTACTCTAATTGTACTCTCCTTTATCACATTTTAATGCTTTTATTAACTTCGCCTATTAATTCTGTCTACATTCACTTTGCGTATCATTGAATATACCATTTATATTACTTTCATTTGTACGATAAAATTAAATCAGTATGTAACTGCCACTTTACATTTGTACAGTGAATTTGGCGGATGGCAATTAAAATCACATGCATTTGTGGCAACTCATCGATCGACGTCAATAATATTGGTATTTAAAAAAAAACAATTTTTCTGTCAAATGTCAATTATCCTACTCAATTATCAGTATTTATCCTAATCTCGATGTCATGCGTTTTTTGGTTAGGCGTCCCTACATCATCCGCGGACCAACGTTGAGCCAGTCTCCATCAGAACAAATTTTCAACATATTTAAACATATTCTGTGCTTTTTGCAGACCTAAAACTTCACCAATGACTCCGTATTACATGGGATATGCTATTTTAATTTAATATGCTTGTGAATTTAATGATGCAATTTTGAATTATTTAACTAAATTTGTGTACAATATATTATCTGTTTTGAAATGTCTATCGGAACTAGCCGTCACTCGCGGAGTATCTGACGTCGTGCCGTCATATCCAAGCTACTTACGAAACCATCTGACCTTAATAATATTGATAAAATACATTGCATTCTATCAGATATCTATATAGTAAATTACATTTTAATAGGTACACCTAAAGTAGATTATATTAATATATTTTAAATACTAGATTTATTAAATGTGATTTAGAATTTGGTTGCGCATTCAGGGTTTACGGACGATGGACGTCCTTTGTTACAAATTCGCCATCATCAATTATGATGGCGAATTATAATTTTAGTAATTGCCGAACTTTTATTTCTATGTAACACAAGAAAAATATATTCACAATCCACAAAAAAACTTTATCTGATCTAATACATTATTATTATATGAATAATTTCTAATATATTGTTATATAAATAATTTAAATGAAAACGACTGCGTTAATACCTGCGTTTTACGTTTTAAAAGAGATATAAATGTAAAATATGTCTTTTGTCTGTCTGTAATAAAATTCTCGTTAATCCTCTCTCCTTAGCATATGCGTACATCGTCCGCGCCCCCTCCTGCAATGCTACGCTACTTACTTACTAAGTGCAATAATAATGCTCAATATTATAGGTAATCCAAAATTCATATGAAGTTTAATAATCATCATAAATTATTTACATCTGAGTTATACATAACATTTGTTTATATTTTGCTAAATTTCAAACTTAACACATTCATATCGCTTAACAATAATTTTATAAATTATACGTTGATATTAAAAGGATGCCATTTTAGAGTTCCCTTTTTATAATATTTTGTATATTATATAAATAAATATTTAATGATTCACAAACAATTGCATAAGTTTTATCAGGTACACTTCATTTTAATACTTCTAGCCACTTTGTAAATATGTAGATAATTAAACTTATTAAAATAATTATTAAATGTCAAGTTAGTTATACCTTCAAACTAAGTCAGTCTTAAAAGAGAAGTAAAATAATTTAAGGTGTACATATCTTAAATAGTAAATTCTATATTAAATACATATCCACTAATAAATTAATTTATTGAGCATGTTTAAAAAATAATTAATATTATTATCTATAATGTTATTATAAAGATAAATGATTTTATTTTCGTGGCACGTGTAAAAAATATTTTAAGACTAAATAACGGTTTTTTGTTTAAATATTGATCCATTCAGAAAGTGTGAGCCAATTTAAAGGTGAATGTCGTACGTTCGTTTCAACCAATTACACTCAAATTTTTGTATTTTCAGAATTCGACAAAGTTTTCGATATTTTCATTCTTTTATGACATGACATTTGTATTAAATATGCCATCGTAAAACAGTAATCAGTTTCAAGCGAAAATTAACGTTATTTTTTTTTATTTCATTCATCCATTCTAAACAACTATATTGTTGAGTTAGCTAATATATTACCTACTGGTAATTTTAATTACAATAAATACTATAGATATATTCATACCATATTTTCATTTTCAATTAAATGAGTATAACGTCTACAATATTTCTTTTTAAATATAGTAACTATGTTTCTTTTTTAAAATCTATATTATTTTTATATGTATAATATTTGTGTTCTAAAAAACTAAACTGGTGATGACTATCGAAAATTATTTTTAATAAACTACAACTATGTTTTGCATACATATAAGGGGTTCCGTAAGTCCGCATTACAATAATAGATATTTATCATATTTCCAACCTTTTTTCACAGCCCACCAAACCTTAATTATGCTTATCAACATAAAAATAAAATATTCAGTCACACACAACATTTTTTCGAAACTTATCAATTATAATAAAAATAAATACCGAAACACCTACGGAACCCGCGTAATAATAGTGATTTGAAATATATAAAAAAAAATAAAAGTTAAATACTTTAACAGTATATAATATGTATGTACGTATAAGCAATAATTGTAATATCTATGTATGCAGTAAAAGTGATTAGTGCAATAGATTTAATATTGAGTGGTTCGTGTATTGACAATTGTACGATTATGTGACATAACATCGTTCAGGTTAGACATTATATCAGAACACCCTATATAACATAGTAGACGTATAAATATTTACAAATCACCTTATTCTTATACCCATGGTCGTTCCTTCGTCCATCGTTGAATATTATTATTATACTATTTTAAAATTATTTTTATAAATAGCTAAAAGAAGATAACTAATAGATTGTATTACTCATTCATATCACATCAACTTGACAATGTTATTATTAAAATCTATCGACGACGGTAATAAATATATTAATTATGTATGATTCTTATCAAGTAATAAGATAAAATAGGCACTAATTGTAGTATTTTTTTAAACTTAATATCATAAAATATTTATATTCAAACTTAAAATAAATAATCCTATGTAACCCTACTGAAAACGAATCCTATTTTTAATAAAATTTTATAAAATAGTACCTACTTAAATAAGTGACTACAGTAAAGGTATCATTGAGTTACACTAAGTAAGTCTTTGCTTGAGTACACCACGAATCATTATAAATGATAATTTTAAGTTATAATACAAACAATATATTTTACTACTCGTGCACACACATATCTTGGAAAGTTACAACAAAGAAACAGGAATGTACTACTGTCATTATTTATCTATTACTAATAATAAACACATGTATTAACATTATTATTTTTTAGGTGATTTTTATTTTATTTGCTGTGTCTCATGGGTTACTGTTTTTTTGTTTTTTTTTTTAACTTCCCACATTTCATGAGGGAGGATGCATGTAGCAAGACAATATAATCATAAGAAGCTCAAGGCCGTAGAATGAAGTTAGAAGCTGTTCCATCGTTAATTGATTGTAACGCAATAATCGGTGTCCTTTACTAATATTTAGTTCTCTTCGCCTAGTAACACTAAGTCGTCCGCGACCACGTCGGAAACGTGCAAGTAAATGATCCAATACATTAAATTAAAGCAGACAAAGCACACGGGGAAAACGATGCGAGAATACTTGTCGATGTCGGAGGGCGTCGTACCGAGGAGCTTGTTGATACCCTGTTAATAATATTTTTAATAATAAATATTGTTTTTTATTTTGGCTTATACTTATTCATAATAAAATGAGAATATAAAAGTCAGGATTTCAAAAAATTCGCAACTTGGCTCCGTTTTCCAATCGCTTTGCTCGAAAATTCGCAGTGCTCGAAACATTCAAATGCCATTTAAATAATATGTTATATGACTACAGACCTTAGCAGCCTGAAGTAGATGAGCTGCAGCTTCCTCATCCACTGGTGGTACTGGTACCGGGACGTTGACAGGCATGGGTGCTGTTGAAGGACCGCCTCGAGCCGAGCTGATGGTATTCACCTTAGGATCGTGAAACTTGAATCGGACTTCCTGTGTGTGGGGATTATACGACTATATTAGACGTAGAAGTCAATTCTTCATCAAAAACGTAAATAGAATATGAAAAGATATGATTCTCACAGATGATCGGCTCGGTGGAGCAGGTCTGTTTAGCGTAGTAGTACGTGGTGGAGGCAGAGGTTCAGGTCCAGATGGTCCAGGAGCACCATCAATAGCTAATTTCTTCTCGGCAGCCATTTTTTGAACAGCGGTAAAGCGTTGTTTGCGCATTTGGATCCGTTTTGCCATGTAGCCGACAGTCGCGTACTCTGCAATTAATATTATCAGCTATCTTGTGAAGTATAACACTTAGCGCTTAGCTACATATTGTTAGCAAATTTAACTTAAAACTATACTTATATATATATTTAAAAAATTCGCACGTGTGTCTGTATAAAACAATAACATACAATCATTTAGAACAGCATTCACTGTGAAAAAAATACACGCAAATTGCATTTTTATTCATCAATTTAAATATTTTTTGTTACCTAGCAAACTCGCGAAGACCATAACGAAGCATGTTCCCAAGTAAACATCGATGGACTTGACGTATGAAATCTTCGGTAAAGCGGCATTCGTTGAAGACATAAGCGTAGTCATAGTAAGCACAGTGGTGACGCCTAGAGAGACTCGCGCTGGTGTGGCATTTCGATTCAACCAGAATGATACCCAGGAGATGATGACAATTAGACCCGATGGAATGTAAATTTGAATCAAATAGTAGCCCATAGAACGAACGAATTGGATTTCACATGCCAACCGGGAATAATTTCCTGGAATTAAAGATTAATAATGGTATCTTATAATATTATTAATAATAGATGTTACAATGAAATATAACAAAAGCGAAATACGTGCCGCAAGCGAAAATATGAGATGATTAAAACACTAAATGAAATAAAATATTTTGTGCTTCTACCTGTTGTCAGCGAAATCTCCATAGCCCGCTGGCGATGGCCAAGCACCTTGAATTGGGGCAAAGATACTTCGCTCGATACGCCAACTGAATTAGGTCCCTCGTTCCATTTATATCGGATGTCCCGCATGGTGTAGCCAACTGTACCATGCAGAGATACGAAACGGTAAAATATTACACCCATCGCACTGGGTTTTTACATACTCCAAATGAGTGTTCAACTACCAAAAGCTGTGTAAACGACGTAAAGATATTAGCGCCGTATGATATTATCAAGCATTTTTTGCTTCAATCGTCTATCGTATGACTCATATGTAGCGCACGTGAAATGCATATTTTCTTCTCATATGTATTATGTTGCTTATAAACTATTGTTTAAAAGCATATGGAGAATTTAATTAAAATATATTAAATGTCTAAGAAATTAAAATATACATAATATTTACATATCCTTAACTTACAGCTTTCTATTTCGATGTTGCAAAGTTGACGATCCATAGGAAAATACTGCAAATCCATAGGACATGAAGCAGTTATGGTTAACCTGTAGCAAAAAATTTACAAAAATTGTATTGAATTTTATTATATTTTTCGCACACAGCAGGGTAGGCAGAGGGAACCTAGTGTTAAGACACTCCGTTCCCCACTTTCCGCCAAATTAGGGAGGCATTGCGTGTTGAGGGGCGGAACTCAACGCCACTCTTTGCTTCGAGACCAGA
Organism: Heliconius hecalesia formosus; assembly: GCA_018249775.1. Taxonomy (NCBI): domain Eukaryota; kingdom Metazoa; phylum Arthropoda; class Insecta; order Lepidoptera; family Nymphalidae; genus Heliconius; species Heliconius hecalesia. Next base: position 29,054 of record DWMY01000090.1, read on the forward strand.
GCGAAAAAAAATATAAATTTAAATAAATATTTCATTTCCTCGAGTGGGGATCGAACCCACAACCGTCGCGTTACAGTCACACCCTTGTGCCCCTGGGCCACGATGGCCTCTTATATTTCGGAATTTTAATACATAATATATTAGAATCATACTTATTTAGAAAACGTATAAAAATTTGAACGCAGCGGGACACGAACCCGCGCCTCCTGGAAACCGACCAAATTTTTATACGTTTTCTAAATAAGTATTTTTCTTTCCTAAGTGTGGAATAACACTTTAAAAATGTTTAAAAATATATTAGAATCATTTACAGTACACGAGACTTAACCTGAGCCTTGCATTTGTATGAGAAAGGTATAGTTAGGTATCAAAAATCAATTAAAAAATCCCACATACGAGTATTTTTTTATATTAATTCTTCTACGCTGGACATTGCGTCCTCATAACTTTCGCTTTTATTTTCACTTTTTCTCTTTTTTGAGTTACTAATTAATCTCTGCATTATATCATTAAGAACAGCGCTGTGTCCATTTTTAACTGCTTGGTCACAATCATATTTCCCTTCATGTACAGTGATACTGCCAATATATCTTTCACTTTTAATAAATCGAACACAAAAATAAAATACTAAGAATTAATTTTATGACACTACTATCAATACAAGATGTGAAGAGGCGGCAGAGGCGGTTGACAAAAAGCAGCAAATACTGCTTTAAGTCAAGCCAGTGACGTTACCTACATTATATATGAACACTCATACAAATAGAAAAAATACTAAGCTTAGCTTAAACCTCGCGGTATTTTTTTATATTACTATAATTTTTTAGAATGATTTTGGAGCCTTTAACAGTTTTCAATATTTTTCCCAATGGAGAAACTTTATAATTGACTTAACCTTCAAACCTACCTTACCTACCTTCAAACAATTTTAGTATTATTATGTATATTTAATTGAAACTAAATTAAATTAATTAAGTTAAATGTACCTTATGCTCCGTGTGATCGATCCAGAGTGATGGATGCGAATAAATTCATTACTAGTAGTGGCAATATGAAAATAGGACTGCTTCTCGTTGACGAAGAAGGTATCGGGCACCCAGATGTTTCGTATAAACTCTGATCCCACTGACAGAGTTTCGACGCCGGGTCTCTTCTTGTAGGCGAGACGCGGGTCTGTCCAAAATTGGCGAAAGTAGAAATCCAAGGTGAAATCCTGTTAAAATAACATTGTTAAAATAAAGACATCGATACAAAGAAACGACAATGCATGTTTTATTAGTGTTTTATTGTTATTAATAAAATTATTATTAAGCCTACCAACACTGAGACATGCATTGTCCGAATGCTACACACAGAGCAGCAAGGTAGCATTTAACGACATTCTGAATTAAACAATTTAACAACACTCATTGTAATAGACACGTTCATGTTAAAAAGCAAATTATAAAAACATTTAATACTTCTTTTAATATATATTTGGATATAAATGCACATATAAAAAGCGAAAGAGACAGAAATTGAGTCAAGTTGTTCGTTAGTATAGCCTCTTATCTCAGTCTCTAGGGGTAATCTCTTTAGATACAAATAATCATAGTTAATTAATAGGAAAACTTCTAACTATAAGATTTGGATAAAGAAGCTAATAGATATGACAAATTAACCGTTTTAGCTGTAAATATTACTTTATACTTAAAAATAGTAATTTCTGTCAACATTCAGAAAGAAATAAAAAATGTAGTTATAAGAAAAGCTCAAATATTTTTTTATATTTTTAATTAAATATAATAACTTGCTGCCAATTGCAATTAGGATAAAACAGATACTACGCAAAAAGAAATTGTAATTTTGCGTACGTTTATAAAAGTTACACGTTTGATATATGTAAATTGATACAATTTATTTTATATCTATATAATGTATTTAAGAGTGAGGAGTTTCAAAAATGTCATTGATTGTTAGGCAATGCTTTTTAAGGTAATTATAAAAATCATTACCTAACGTAAAGAATATTTACGTTAAATAAAACGTGTAACTTTTATGGAAAATGAAATAAATCTATTTTTAATATTGAAAGGCCACGTCTTATAGTGACTTTAGAAGTCCCCTTGATTTGGTTTCCACAAGGGTTCACGCACTTTTAATTTATTGAAAGTGTTCATCGTAACCGCTATCGAAGGTCTTTACCGAGCTCAAGTTTTCAGTTATCAACAACAATTTACTTGACACTGACATACGAAAAAATATCAACACACATAGATAATAAATAAGTATATAAACATGTATCCGACATCAAAATACAACATATAACACAAATAATAAAACAATGATAACACAAAATTTAAACAAAGTTCCCTCGTCCAACCAGAACTTATTGACAACGATACAAACATCAAAACATTCATAGCAAGTCTACTAAAAGTAAGTAAATCGCAAGTGGCGAGTTGAAAAGTTAGAGCGCCAGTTTGGGAGACAGTATTGAGAGCCCAATAGTCACAACAGATACAAGAAACATAAAAAGCTAACGTAAAATTACATTGATAGAGCAAGTCCACGAAGAAATTTTTGGAGAAATGCTTAGTAGCAGAGTAAAATTTAGAAAATAACGATAAATCAGTCCCACCCGAACGGCACACCACTCTTTGCCAATACGACATTATGAGGAAGTTAATATATAAACAATTTTTGGTGTTAGTTCAGAGTGGTGAGCGCCATCCGGGCGGTCAGAAAAAGAATGTTTACGCCGGCATGCTCGCAGCCTAGTGTCTAGGGCTACTCGTGTCAAGCGAGAGCTGACAGTGGCGAGTACCATGAGCACTTCGGAGACGGAACTGATTGACAGCACATACATGGTGACGCCAACTTCGACTGGTGGACCTGAAATCAATCCCAAACATAAGAATACCGCGCGGCGCGCAGTGAAAACCAAACCAGAGGACGATGACGCGACTTAACCTCGCTCGGTCGGGCGCCACCTGTGCCAGGCCAGCGCTCGACCGAAAGAGTTTAACCTAGATCCGCCTCACTATTTTCGCTACTTAATAATAGGCTCTTAAATACCATTTTCACTTCAGATAAGGAGCTGATGGATAGCACGTACATGGTGACACCCACATCCACTGGTGGTCCTGAAATTTCATATCCGTTACGTACTACTAGCATAGTTTTCTTTATTCGAAATATCAATGTTTTATTAAAAATATTGTCATATAACAGAAGAATTACACCCGTATCCAATAATAATTTGTGTAACCATACAAAATGATGACACCATTAAAACCTAATTATTAAATATCTAATTACTTATGTTTTAGATTGGAAACTGTTCTTTAAAGTAAATATTTTATATTATATTTTCTCCTTAAAAAATAATTACTGCGTTTATTATTAATTCTTTTCTTTTAATGAAACTTATACAAACTGAAAATATTTTCTATTTATTTTGTAAAGTCAGTTTGGGTTTTGATCACTTTCAATTTACTTTGTTCAGAATTAAAGCAAATAACAAATATTTTGATGTCCCCAAGCGATAAGTCGGCGATTCACAATTATATCAGTTTTAAATTTACAATTGTAAATATAAAACTCTACGTTTTTTTAAGTCTGCATTAGGGGACGTTAAATAGGGACGTTAATGAGATAAAATTACTTAGTATTCCATAGACCAAATGGATGCCGGGTAATTTTATCGTTCACAAATATCTTATCACTTTTCAATATTTATCATTTACACCCATCCTTGAATTGGAATATAGCTCGGATTAGGTAGGATGATATATTGATAGACGTATCATATAGCGTATCAGATGCTTAAACCGTTGCTTAAATGTATAAAGCGAACATGCCTAAGGCAGTACTGGTGTACTTGCCAAACTCCTAAGCAGAAGTGATAAAAGTATGGCAACAAAGTTTAGGTTTACGCATATCCCGATGTCTATTTCAATACAGGGATAATGGAATTTAGATATGGAGATTGCTTTCTGCAAGACTGGCACAACAGATATATTGATGTAACTTCACATTAAGCAGCGTTTATAACGACCTAATTGAATATAAATTTGAATTAGATTTTTAGGAATTAGCGACAAATTTTACATAATACATTGGCACCATTGCTACGATCTGCATGCCAATTATCCAATTTATTTATAGGTTTGAGTTTTGAGTGTTAAAAATATCTGATGCTACTGTAAGATTTATTCCAGTTTTGAAATCTAGAATACAGATTTATTCTATCTTAGTAATGCCGAAATTGTGAAAATAAATAAAAACTATTAGAGTGCTTATTACTTGGGGACGTTTAAGTATATTACTGGCACATTTCGATACTCAAATATTGGGTGTGCGCGCTTAGATTTTTTTAAAGATCTTCACTATACATATTACTATATATCGAGATTTTGTATAATTTCATTATACAAATCTATTTTTAAATTTGATTAAATTTTACTTTATAAACTCAATTGCAAAATCGATTCCAAAAATTTTCTCCTGTTATCCTTTCAGTTCAGTTATTAAAAATATATCTTATATGTTTTAATTCCAATATTATATATATAGGTATGTAAATAAATAATTCATTTTGTATATTTTCCTCAATATAATACAAAATAATATAATTCATAAATAACTTATACAAAATAAACATCAATTTTTAAAGTTCTTAAATATTTGAGAAAATATCCAAAATGTACCTACAACAATTGCAGATACCGATCTAGACAATAAAGCCAGCTTATTCTGCATTATGCACAATTATTATTTTTCCTTTCCAAAATATGTAATTAACATTTATTATATTTCTTACTTATTCGTAGACTTTTTATAAATGATAACTTGCAAATTTTAATTACAACTAATGATATTAGGATATATCAGATTTTATGCACGTAAATTTTTTAAACCAAAGAAAAGCAAATATAGAATGTGCAATATTATGAATTATGATAAAAATACTGAGCAAATAGTATTAAAATTCATATACTTGCAATTTTTTCGGCCCTCCAAAATTATTTACAAGCAAAATTCTACAAAATATACTACTAAATAGACCTTGTATTGCAATAATATATAATATAATATAATAATAGGGCGGATTACTTAAAAAAAAACATGTAACGAAATTATTAACTCACCGTCCTCTAGTTGTGGCAACTTATTTCTAAAGTCTAAAAGCTAAAATTAAATATATAGTATGAAGGTATATAAAATTATTTATAAATGGCACTAAACTATGCATTTTATTCTTAATATTAATGTCCTCAAGGTACATTTTTGAACATATAACATAACATAATTTCATTTATACACTAAATTAAATATCAATTTTGATTTATACAGACAGATTGTTCCATTCAACATATTTTTAATAATAATATAATAATACACATTATGTGGATACTTTCCATCAAAAGCTTAACGCTAAACAGATTGGGCGTTTAACTTATTTAATGAAGTTTTTTTAATATTATACGAGTAAAATCATTAGATATTTTTTATTAATTAAAGCGTACCATCCATTCATAATGAACATCTTATATATTTTTTGTAAGATATAAGATTTTTTTCTTTTTAACCTTCGAGCAGATTTATGATAAAACTAGATTTACCGAACTAGCAAAGGACGGTTTATTTGATATGTGATTCCGAGGAAAAACACGTGTTATCCACTTGTAAAATTTGGATTATGTATATAGCTTTTATTAGAATATTTTAGTGACAAGACTTGGAATTTGTCGTTACACGTTTTGGAAAAATAGAAAATATTTAACAAATATCAACAAAATGTTCCAAAAGTATCTATGTTACGTATAAACTTTGTTAAACAATGCAAATAATATATACTTATTGCATAGAACAAAATTCAGCATCAGATGATTTTGAATCATTCTATTATTAAATATACTTTTTGAGAATTCTAAATTAAATGTTGATATGATTGCTTATTTCATCCATTTCTCATTTGTTTTGGTCATTAAAAACATAAAATGTAGCAATATTTATTAATCATTTAGTAAATATTCAAATTTTAGGCGGAAATTTAATTAATTACAAAATATAGTATAACAATTAAAATATTATAATTTTGAACACGAATTATATTTTGTTAGTTACGGTATGGTACATAAACGTTGTATGGAACATATCGTCCAATAAATTATAAGTTAAGTTAATTATAACTTAATGTTCATTAAATTGTTTTAATGCTTAAGCCTAACATCTTTTATGTCTACAAGCCACATCTCAAGCACGCTTAGAACTCACCTCCGTAGTTTGGCCTGACTCTTTTATCATAACTTACACTCAGCGAATCTAATATTGCCGAGATGTTTACATCCCCGAACATGCCACCCCCTCCAGATCCCCTGTGAACAAAAATAATGCTTAATATTTCTATACTAATATAATTAAAAAGTAATCTCTTTATTAACATACTTAAAACCTTCATTTTAAAACGCTACAATAATTAAATTGCCTATATGATTTCTAATTTATAATGAAGATAGGCAGAGGGTTACCTAGTGTTAAGACACTCCGTTCCCTTTGTCCACATATTTTTTCGAGGCATTGAGTGTTGAGTGACGGAACTTAACGCCGTACTTTTGCCTTGGTGACAGAGCGAAGAAATGAAAATATTAATAAGTAATAATTCATTCCCTCGAGTGAGGAGAAAAATATATTAATATAATATAAAAAAAAAAAAATATCAATTTTATTCCATACCACTTTTACGACAGGGCATTTGAACACGTGAATTGATAAAGAGTATTCTTTCGAGCATACGAAAAGTATATTTCAGTCCTCAAAAGTGCTGTCAAAGTTGGAAATAGCACGGCAATGTAACAAGATTTGCTCAAACTTCCAATCCTATCTCGCTGACAACCAGCAACTTTGCATCAGCATCGCAAATATAATGTGCTTTTATTTCAATTGTATTATTTCTTTTCAAAATTGTTTCGGAAAACTAGATATGTATATTATTCCTTTTTACTAGTTACAGATATAGTAGTATATTTTATGGTTAGCCATTAATTATTTATGTTAAATTAAATTATTTAGGCGATTTTATGCGTTTTGTTTCTATCTTTAATCTACCTAGTTGTCCGAATTCCACCTAGATCTAGAGCAATGATGATATTTTAATGTAATAAGACGAAACGTGGCGTTGAGTTCCGCCACTTCGTGGAAAACAACTGCTCTTAAGACCCCCTCCTCCACTCGTCTACCCTGCTATGCGGATCAAGCAGATAGTTTAGAAAATAATATAATTAGATTTTTCTTCCCAAGATGTTTAGTAGAATTTTACGGGCATTTTTCGAACTAGTGCGTAGACTGATGATCATTTTATCTTTAAAACCTTGAAACTTAAAAAATTAAAAAGAAAAACGAAAAAAGTTTAAAAACATATTTTTTTGTCTTAATAAGTTAAAATTTTTGGCATAAATGTTAAGTTAAGTAAATTGTAAATAACCATTTATTTTATAATATAAACGTAGAAAACTAGTATCTGAACTGGAAAACTAAAATATACGTAACTCAAACATCATCTAACTACTGCATCTGAGGCTTACCTTTTGTTAGTGCTTTAATACATATAAAGCTTCGGTATCGTTCTTTGTGAACTTCTAGCATGTCTAATAATAGCTTATAACAGCATTGTCATGCATTTTTATTTTGAATATTTAAAGGCATTCCTAGCGCAGCAGGACACTCGTTAACTGTTAACGCGATGGTTGTGGATTTGATTACCAGTCTGGATAATGTTTTTTTTTTTAATTTCCTCGCTCTGACTGATTTATTGTCTGCAATTATAACTTTTAGTCCTATATATTTATGGGGGTAACCAAGGTATTTATGCAGTTTGTGTATCTGTAAACTGGACTGAAATGACAAAATATTGTGTAAGTGACAAAATTATGAAACTTTGCCTAGTTTTTTACATTTTCAAATTTAATTTCAAATTCAACGCTTATACAACGGCTACTTGGTTACTGAAAATTCAAAAGGTCCAATATTGTCCAAACTGCTTCAAGAAAAGGATAGTACGACCGTGGCGTTGCTTTGCTCGATTTGGCTGGAGCACTACCATGCCCTCAGATATTGTATAATATCTATTTAATTTACTACAACAATTAATATTTGTTTATTTATTGACATTAATTTATACTTATAAGATATGATGATGCAATACTTTTCAGTTTCCTTGTTTCATGTTTCTCAATTTCAGATTTATTTTTATTTATATAGTGCTTAATAATTAATGTGTTTAAATGATAATTCCAGGTACTGAAACATACAACGTGCACCGTTGTAAGTATTACATATTTATATGTTACTATCGGCCCCTGCGTGACTTTACTGTTGAGCTATATAAGCATTTATTTATTTATTTTTTTCAGCTTATGCTGTATCCCGCACACAGCAGGGTAGGCGGGGGGAACCTAGTGTTAAGACACTCCGTTCCTTACTTTCTGCCGAATTCTGGAGACATTGCGTGTTGAGTGGCAAAATTCAATGCCGCGCTTAGCCTCGACACCAGAGCGAAGAAATGGAAATATAAATGAAATACAAAAAAAAAATAGAAATATAATTAAATTAAAATAAAAAAAACCAGTCGGTTTTACAGACACACTTCGTGCGCCACGATCGGCCTCTTCTCTTTATTTATTTAATTGTAATAATTAGGGAAAATTGGTTGATTATTTTAGTATGGTTATCTGTATTATTAAGTAACACTTATTAAATTGTAATTTAAAACTTTTGGGATTTTATTTGATCCTGTTTGCAAAAAATTGTCCTATTTGATTTTAAAATTTTTATTTGTTTCATATTGATCTAGCTACGCAGTAAGATTGAATGAATGAAAACGTGAATTTTTTCGCATAAATTTCGATCCCGCGAGAATTTCGGGCTAAAAAGCTAAATATGTTGCTTCACAGGTCAAGTTAATTCACAGGTTGAATGATGGAGCATTCAATGAAAGTCACATAAAAGTCGGTTCAGCTGTTCCGGAGATTAGCCCGTACAAACAGTATGACAGATACATAAACAAAAATTTTAAAATTGTTAAAGTTGTTTTAGTGCCGTATAAATTAAATTAACAAAGACGTTTTTTTTGTAAAGACAATTTTGTAAATCCCACTCGAGGAGATGAAATATGTACTTAAATTTATATTTCCATTTCTTCGCTCTGGTGTGGAGGCAAAGCGCGGCGTTGAGTTCTGCCACTCAACACGCAATGCCTCCAAAATTCGGTAGAAAGTGGGGAACGGAGTGTCTTAACTCTTGGTTCCCTCCGCCTACCCTGCTGTGTGCGGGATACAGCGTGAAGCTAATTTTAATTATATATATATATATATATAATCTCCCGGTATCTGTAAGATCCCTCTCTCCCGGTAATGATCTTAAAATTATGGTACTCAGTAATTACTTTTTATTAATAAATTATAGTTAAATGACCCAACATGATTTCAAAGAGGATTATGTAAAGAATCGAAAAAAAAAATTGTTGCCAGTTCTCTATCAGCCGCAATCATATCGTACGCCTATTTTAAGTGAATTATATAACAAATTAGTAATTAAATCAATCTTGATTAGTACATTTTATTAGTTCCTCAGATATTTAGTATTTGCGAAGAGATGAGATTTACTCTTTTCTAAATATCAACAAACTTTTCTTGTATAGTCGATATATAGATATCCAAATATCTTTCAATTGTGATAAAAATATATAAATATCGATCAATTATGGTATTAGTTAAATCATGGTTCTTTATAATAATGAAGTTTGATAATCATTACGAATTACTGTTTTTTCTGTTAGGAAATTTTAAGTATATTATGTTTTATAATACTGTTATGGAAAATTATATCACAACAAACTCTCCCCCTTTCTTCATTCTCTTCTTGCTGTTGTAATGATTTTATATTTATTAGTTTTAATATTCGCAATAATTTATTTTAAAAATTTAAATCAACCTCTTTGTTTAATAAAAATATGTTTTTAAAATAAGTAATATAGAACTGTCACCAGATAACATTAATAAAATGACGTGTGATTTGATTTATTTGACTTTAGCTTTATTTATAATAATGACGCCAGTCGTGGTGCAGGGCCGCAAAGTGTGCCTTTAAATCGACTGATTGTGGGTTCGATCACCACTCGAGGAGATGAAATATTTATTTACATTTATATTTTCAATTCTTCGCTCTGGTGTCGAGGGGAAAGCGCGGCGTTGAGTTCCGCCACTCAACACGCAATGCTTCCAGAAATTGGCGGAAAGTGGGAAACGGAGTGTCTTAACACTAGGTTTCCTCTGCCTACCCTGCTGTGTGCGGAATACAGCGTGAAGATGAAAAAAAAATGTAACAATTGTAGCACAATCAAATTACCAATAAATTCCAATATTCAAAATGCAGGTATATTATGGAAAATTAACCAACAATAAAAATTTAAAATTTGTATCAAAACCGACATCTAGTGGCTTGAGTTGAGTACCCTCGATGGGAACTCTGTTTGAGTGCCATTGATGTTCATTTAATGCCAAGAGTGGCTAAGGAGGTTGATATTGAGTTTCTATTTCGATTAACGAATATTTTTCCATATATGACACACTGTGTTATTACCGTTCACTGTTGCCAATAGGTACGGGTGTATGGCCCTCGAAGTTAAGTATAAAAGATGTCTTTAAAAATGTTAAATATACGTAAAACTTATTTTAAATTATTTTTTGTATTTTTAGGGCTCCGTACCTCAAAAGGTAGAAACGGAACCCTTATAAGATCAGTTTGTTGTCCATCTGTACGTCTGTCAAGACAAAATTGAGTTGTATGAAATGGACTACAAATTTAGTCCATTCCATACAAAATGAGTATGCCCGCAAAATTAAGTTTGTCAACTTTTCAATAATATAATCTCGAAATTAGTACAGAAGCCTCAGTAGGCCAATCCGAGTCGCACTTAACCGGTTTTATATATTTTGACTATTAATATTTTAGAATAAACTAAATTGAATGCCTACTTTCTGTATTCAATATACTTTGAAATTCTACTTTCAACATTTTAATAATATCGATCACTGATGCATTCAAAACTTACAATAACGAATTATTTATTACTACCAGTTAATTTCATTTTAAGCTACTCTTTAAAGTTATTAGACTTTGGAACAGTATAGCAAAAAATATAAGAGCGCTTCTAACAGTTTGTGGCACGCATATGAAGTTGTATGATTAAAATGCATAATTATATAACAAATCTACCGTAGCGTCTGGCGCTCCGATCTCTCAGACTACCCCGATATTAATACCACGCGAAGGTAAGATAAGAAAATGACTCTTCAATTATTAAATAGAAAATTTATACTTGATACATTTTAAAAATAGTTTTTTACACTCATCCTAACAATCTAATATATTAAAGACTTACAGAGAGAGCCAATAGTAGTATAGTAGAGCCAGACCCTCGTATATTATAAAATCTGAAAGTGTCCATCACCCAATACCTGACTGTAAAACCGGCTGGTTGTGGGTTCGATCCCCACTCAAGGAAATGAAATATTTCTTCGCTCTGGTGTCGAGGCAAAGCGCGGCGTTGAATTCTGCCACTCAGCACGCAATGCCTCCAGAATTCAGCAGAAAGTGGCGAACGGAGTGTCTTAACACTAGGTTTCCTCTGCCTACCGTGTTGTGTACGGGATACAGCGTGAAGCTGATTCAATTATTAGGATATATGGATCTTGGGTGGTGGTTACTTTGCCAGTTATTAGGTAACTAAGATGCAAAAAGTAGTGCTTAACTTTTGTTAAATTGTATAGCCCAATTTTTTTATATTATCTTGGCAATAATAATAATATTATTGCCAAGATAATATTAAAAAAAAATTCATTCATTTCTAAAAATGTACTAACAGTGTTGAGTGTATGCGCACAGAAACTTTTAGGCTTTATAAAATAAGGAAGATCTGGCTTGCTTTGGCTCTGGGGTCATTAAAATGCGGGGACGGAGCCGCCATCTCGCACTTTCGCGAATAACTCTAAATAATGTATGCTTACATTGTGTTATAAAAATACGGCTTCAAACGTTGTACATAAGGGATATTCTGCTGAATAAGAATTTATAAATACTATCGACAGGCCCTGACTTCGTACGGATGCTATATTCATGTGGTATTTAGTGTTTATTCTTCAATATTCTTATTCTTCTGTCTATATAATGAGAGGCGAAATTTGTTTTTGTTTAATGTTAAAAACTAATAAGCCGATTTTGAGAACTCTTTTAAGGATATGTCAATAATCAAGGAATAACAGACTATTTTTTATTTAACTTATTATCCTTAATTCAATTTTTTTAATTCTGAATACTGCACATAGCAGGGTAGGCAGAAGGAACCTGAGAAAATAGTAATGAGTGGCGAAACCCAACGACGCGCTTCGTCTCGTTACCTGGACGAGGAAATGAAACTTGTAAATTTTATGTTAATAAAACCAAAACTAACATTTGCACGTATAAGGAAACTAAATATTGATAATTATATCTGCAACATATTTTGAACCTTCATTTTGAGTAAGTAAAATTATATTATTCGGTGCTCCGTGCGGGGATCGAACCCACAATCCTTTACAATCCTAAACCTGCTTTATTCCTGTTTATCTTTCTGTTTTATCTTTAATTTAACAAAATATAAAATGTTCTATAGTGTTGAAAAATATATTATAATTAGCAGATAACAAGGCGGCTTGCCTTATTTTATAATTAAAATTTTTCTAAATAATTATTAATTTTACAATCCTTCATGATAAAATTAATGCTTTTTTTTGTAATCTAATAATAGAGTTTCTTTTATTAAATACATATTTTTTGATGTATATAAATGAAATAAGTGAAATGCAAAATTTATATTTATCAAAACATATTTCTGTGGATGGAATTAATATAGAATGGTTTATTATAAAAAATATTCTGAAGTAATTTGTCAAGTAAACAAGTAATAAGTTTAACCTACATTCAATAGTTATATTCAAAATTAATAGTAGATATATATTAGTAGGTGTTTTTAGGAAATGGAAAATGATCAATAGTTGTGACTATGTTTTATTCTTATATTATTTTTCTAAATTAAAAAAAATATCCGTCTATATATAATTAATAAATAGCTATAAAGATACAAAAAAAAGAATGCGTGTAACCTTTACACGCGGTCTAACCTGCCCTTCGGCCTTTTAGCCTGGTTGTACCATAATAATTGCGGTCGAGAGTATAGTGAGCGCAAATGACCGCCCGTACCCTTAATAATTGATAAAGTTTTTATCGGGCTATACAAAATGACACTTCTCTTCTCTCTTGTTCCTGGCATTAGTCCCGGCTTTTGCCAGGGTCTGCCTTCCTACTCAACCTACTCCAATTTGCACGGTCTTTAGCGTCCTCGGTGGTTAGACCATTAGCTCTCATGTCCTGCTTCACGACATCCAACCAGCGCTTCCTTGGGCTTCCGAGAGGTCTCACTCCAGTGGCTGACATGAGCAAGGCACTTGCATCTGACATAGTTCCTAGGCCGGCGCGTAACGTGACCAAACCATCTCAGGCGACGCTCTTGGAGCGACGGGCGACGCTACGTCACGGACTCCAAGACTACCTCTAATGAATGTGTTGCGTATGTGGTCAGACTGCGTTACGCCGCGCATCCACCTCAGCATCTTCATTTCAGTGACGTGAAGCTCTTGAGTGTGCCGAGATAGTGCTGGCCAACGTTCGCTGCCGTATAAAACCGGTCGAATGATGCTCTTGTATATCAGATCTTTGAGTTTGGGCTGTATCCTGCGATCGCAGACCACACCAGTAACCTCCCGCCATTTGGCCCAAGCAGCGCTTATACGGCTATAGACATCGTGATCGATGCCTCCAGACTCGTGCATAACGGATCCAAGGTACCTGAACTATTCCGACTTAACGACTGGTTCAGGACCTATAAGGATAGTGCTCGAGTCCGGGCTCCCGCAGGCCATGTACTCGGTCTTCGACACATTTAGTTTAAGACCGCCGTTCTCAAGCGTACCCTTCCACAGGTTCACTTTACGCTCCAGCATCAGTCGGTTCTCGTCAATGAGTGCTATATCATCGACATACATTATCAGCCATGGAGGCTGGTCTTGGACGTGAGCCGAGACAGTATCGAGCACCACATTGCATAAGAACGGTCTAAGAGCCGAGCCCCGATGAACCCCTACTGTAATCTAGAAGGGTTTAGTATCGCCAACAGCAGTCCTAACCATAGAAGCGGAATTGTGGTACATGTGTGATAATCTCAATATAGGCTTCAGGGATCCCTTTGGATCGCAATGCCCACCAAATGCACTGACGAGGCACATAGTCAAAGGCCTTCTGCAGATCTAAAAAGGCCACATGTAGAGCTCTCCTTTTTCCCTGTATGCCCCCATCAATGTTCTGAGGGCGAAAACGGTACCATAGTACCGATCCTGGCTGAAATTCATATACTCAGAGAAATTACACTCGCGGCGGAGCCTGAGGTCAATCATGCGCTCGAAGAGCTTCATGGTATGACTCATAAGCTTAATGCCACTATAACTACCACAATCTTGAACAGTGCCCCTTCCCTTATAAATAGGGGTAATAAAGCTAAGCCGCCACTGGTGTGGCATCTTTCCAGTGTTCAAGATATGATTAATAAGAACAGTAAGCACACCAAGAGAGCCCAACGATTTCCACGCTTCGATGGAAATGTCGTCCAGGTCCCATCGCTTTTCCGTTCTTCATGTGTCGAAGGCAATTAGGAGTTTCGTCAAGGGTTATCGGGGCAATAAGTCTGAGGTTAGGGGGTGGGTTGTGATGAAGACTGCATGGGTGCTGAGTATTCAGCAACTCCTGGAAGTAGCTTCTCCACCTCTCCATCACAGAGGCATGACTACAGAACAGCTTGCCCTGGGAATCTCTGACGCAAAGACATTTTGCGATATCTTGCGTCGCTTTATCCCGGGAACGTGCCAGTTTGTAAATGAACTTCTGCCACTCTACAGTTTCAAGTTTATCATACAATGACAAACTCTCACTGCAGGCTTTGGCTACAACTCTTTTACTAGCACCTTTAGCTACTATGTACTCCAGTCTGTCTTCAGGGGAGTTGGATTGCTGCCACTTCTTAAAGGCATCCTTCTTTTCACGAGTCACCTCCTGCACCTTGTCATTCCACTACCATGTCTCCCTGTCGATGACACGTATTCCCTTGGAAAAGCCAAGAACTTGTCTGCCTGCCTCAATGATTGCCGACTGAGCTTGATCCCAAGCATCCTGAGCAGCCTCGGTGTTAGTCAAAAGATTATGACTTTTTACCTCTGCCAGGAAGTCGGTCTGCATCGGTCCATTCAGCAACCACCACTTGATCCGAAGCCTACGTTTCTCAGCTACTGTCTTCTTCGGGGTGACGTTAAAGTCCATGACAAGAAGACGATGCTATACAAAATGACACGTCGTCAGCTTAATGTGTAAACCTACTAACAGTTTATTAAAAAAAATCTTAGGATAGACAAAAAAGGAAAAGGAATTTCGTTCGAAACGCCATAGTTGAGTGAACTTGAACTTGACAAAAACCTTATAAAAAACTATAAGTACACGTATATTATCAGAAGGTTAATTTAAATTAAATTAGAAGTTTTTATAATTAAATAAGAAAAATACTAAAATAATAAAAAACATATAATTTACAGTCTCTACTTTATAAGATAAAATAACGGTCAATACTGTATTTTTTATTTTTCTGTATTTTTTGTTCAAGATTATCCCTACAATAGTACGCAGTACAGTACAGTATACAGTTCATGAAATTAAAATTTACAGATAGTTCATGACAGCTTGTTCTTAGTTACACTGGCGTTATCTTCTCATCCTTTGATATATATTTATAACTAATTCCACGAGTATTATTTGATTCTATTATAAGATTCAATTTTTTTTTCCATTTAAAATTTGTAGTAAGTGATAACTTAAATCAGTCTTGCGGCAGGGCAAGCGTGTTACTGTAAACGACGGTTTGTGAGTTTGATTGCCACTCGAGGAAATGAGATATTCAATATTTTCATTTCTTCAATAATATTTTTATTTTTCTTCTTTTAATAGTTTCAATTCGGCAGAAAGACACTCTATTCCCCAACAGAGTGTCTTAACACTAAGTTCCCAGGTTCTCTCTGCGTCTGTCTACCTTTTTATGTGAGGGACGTAGCGTGAAACTAAAAAAAGGAAATTATAAGCAACGATCCTAAGTAAATGTTTTCGGTTATGTTTGAGGCGTATTTTGAGAGAAGTTCAAGATTAAATATAATTATAATTTTAATGACTTCAAAGTTTAAGACACTTTTTTACAACATAATGTTTTTAAAATTTTGTAAGCACTTATTCTATATATTTTTTTTATTTTGAACTTGAAGTCATTGAAATAAAAAAAATATTTACCAGAATGCTTTTAAGCGCAAATATAAAACTTGAAAGTACAAATTGAAAGAATTGTAAAAGGTTATATTGAATTTCAAAAAAAAATTATGCATAAAACTATGCTCTTGGAGTTTTGTATTAGCTAAAGTGGAAAATTATAATATGTAACATATGTAAAAAAATTAAAACCTTATAATTAGCGATTTTATGCTTAAAATCTCTATAAATAAAATTATAATATTTATGTAGAGTGTTGGGTGAAAGCGGCTTAATCGTATCACAATCAGAGCACTTCGTAGAACTCGCAGTTCACGTGAACAATTTTGCAGTTGGCGTTTGTTTATCAAAACTTATTAGTTCAATGAATGCTACAGTATACAAAATATTTTAGTTATAATATATGTAAATAATTTTAAAAATAGTAATATAATTATTAAATTTATATTAATGTAGTACATTTGCAATATTTTTACCGGTATCTCACTAATCTTTTTAAAATATATAAAACATAGTGTATATTGATCGTTACATTTTCATACACTTTTAAATGAAGCTTCAATAGGGTGAGAATCAAATCTAGAATGATTCGTATAAAAATCGTAACTTGCAAAAAGTATAAAAATAAACTTAAAACATACGAAAAATTATTGTCATGTCCTTAATATCAGTTAAATATATGATTCAAAAGATCAATTTTCTGGAATATTTTTTTTTTTTCAGAAAATTTACCATTATATATACCATATAACTTGAATCATAGAATTTCGACGTAGCTTGATGAGAACATATGGCTTAATGATCAGAGTGGTTGGACGGTTTCCAAGAGTCGTAGGTTCAAATCCTGCTACATTAAAAAATTATACGTTTCCTAAATAAGTAAGATTTTTGTTCATAATTTGATAATTTACATCAACTGATTTCTTACTAAATCATAATGTAAACATTGCTATACATATACATGTATATAAACTATATATACTGGTGTAACACGATTGACAAATACACCTACCCGTGTTACCCCCTTGAATGTTCAGCGATTTTCAGTGGTTTAGCAAATATTTGGGAATTTGTAATTTTTTGGAAAAACTCCGATTCTTGAAGAAAATTGGCTAATACAGTTTGATTGTTGATTCTGCGGTCACGGCTTTTCTTATAATATAGTCCAATAACAGCTCACTCGTATAACTATCGGTTTACACATCTTGGCAATTGCATCAAAATAAAAATCGTTTTTTTTTTAAATTAAATTTTAACAAATACTTTCAGGGACTGTAGCGAAAAAACTACGGATATTTGTGTAAAATAATCTCGAAAAGATTTATAAGGCTAGCTTAATGACAACTTGTTAAAAATAGAGTTAAATCATGAAACAGTAAATAATTCCAAATGGTTGCCTGTAAGAAATCGCTTTTAGTGATAAGGCCGCCATTGCACTATTTATTGTCTTTTTTGTAAATATTAATAACTGTTATTATATTGTTTTTTTTTTTTCGTTTTTTAGTGCAATAAAGTATTATTATTATTATTATGATTATTATAATTGATATTTTGATAATGATAATTGATTACCTTTAAATCGACTTCTTTAAGTATTTACCGAAGTGTTTGCATGTTTCAATAGTCAATTATAGTCAAACATTGTTTACAGATATTTCGCATTGTAAAGTTATTCTAGCACTGGCTGTGAATTCGTTAATATTCTTGGGTGGTGTTTAACGTTAACTTTTAGAAGAGCTGTTACTGGGCTTTATTGGGGGACAAAACCACGGCCGCAACATCAATAGTCGTCAATTTTTTTCCAGATTCGGAGTTTTACCAAAAATCACAAATTTCCAAATATCTGCTGAACCATTGAAAATCGTTGAACAAACATGGAAATGGGAAACGGATAGATACTGAGTCCACTACCCATAAACCACCGTCGTCGATCGGGTTACATCCTGCACATACATATATGTATAGCTCATGGAGCTACTTTATTTTTAAAGCTAAAATTGGTCTTTATAGTATTGACTTACTAAATTTGTGCTAAGAGCTAAAAATTTACCATCTATCCTTTAATTTTTTTTTAATTTACTCGTAAATATTGCTTCAGTCTATAATCAAAACCCAGAGAATTTTCGTTGACCTATTATTATCAAATTTGTCAAGAAGTGAGAATTTGCAATGTAATTATGTAAATAAAAGAAAACTGCCAAAAATGGGAACTTATATTTTTATTGTATCTAAAAACTATTTTAAACTTATAATTTAGTTCATTTCGTACAAAATGAGCGCGTATGCGCTCTATGTTTTGTTTTTTTTGTATACGTTGTACTTTCCGTTGACCTACAATCCCGAATAAAACCCACGGTCGGCGAGTCTGATTCGCACTTGACCAGTTTTTTACTTATAATGCTACATTTTTTTGTTCTAAATCTGGAAGAGTTTGTCCTCTAAGTCATATAATTATGTAAACCTAAACCTGTACACAGTATCCAAACTGACACTGAAGTCTGATGGCGCTAAAATAGCGTTTTATTTATATTGTAATTGTATATAAATCTTATGATCGAACCAAAATATAAAAATATTGCATAGTAAACGTTTTAAAAAAAAAACCTTGGATTTGGCGTAATGTAAGGTGTGTGATATCTTTCAAGGACACTTAATTGTTGGGGTAAAATACCAAGTTACGTTTTCTTCTTACCCACTAAAAATTGTCAGTCCTCTATGCGATAGAATGGCAATTGGATATAAGATGAACCCAGTATCTAGTAATAATGTTAAATCAGCTTCTCACTATATCCCGCACACAGCAGGATAGGCAGAGGGAACCCAGTGTTAAGACAATTCGTTCTCTACTTTCCGCCGAATTCTGGAGGCATTGCGTGTTGAATGGTGGAACTCAACGCCGCGCTCAAAAGTACAAAATGGAAATATAAATTTAAATAAAATATTAAAATTATGATATTCGAAGCCAGTCGTAGTTGTTGCCCAATGGCACGAGCGTGTGACTGTAAACGCGACAGGTTGTGGGTTTGATTTGCACTCGAGGAAATGAAATATTTAATATTTTCCTTTCTTCGCTCTGGTGTCGAGGCAAAGCACTTTTCACGCAATATCTCCAGAATTCGGTGAAAAGTGGAAAGCGTAGTGTTTTAACACTAGGCTCCCTCTGCCTTCTCTACTATTAGCACGATACAGCGTGGAGCTGAAAATAATTAAGCAGGCGAAGCCACGTTCGGGCCACTAGTAATAAATATATTCGAATTTTTATTTTACATATATATATATATATATATATATATATATATATATATATATATATATATATATATATATATATATATATATATATATATATATTATACAAGTTCTACGTTAGTAAGAGTAAGTAATTTATGATAAATAAAGCAGTTTTAATGAGGCAAAATTTGCATAATGACAAGTAAGAGGAAACTAACAGTCCAGTTTCTTCTTAGAACTATATTAGCCTTTAGCCTTAAGCTTAACCGAGGTAACATTTATTATTATTAGGTGTTTAGCTTAGCCCATTATGACCTGAATTATTTTCAGTGTTCAGAATTTAATATATTTTTTTTTATACCTTTTTATTATTGTATTATTTTCTTAGACATTTTTGATCATTGAAAGTTGAGTAGAATTTTTAGTTTTAGCACCGATAAGCTGATATGTAGTCTCAATATTAGCCTCTAGTTATTTCAATTATTGTTACTTTGCCTCATAAAATTATACATTTTTGAAGTAATATGTGGGTTATATAATAAAAGTAGATATTTATTTAGCAAAATTGTATTGGTGAAGAACCGACCATCATATCGAAGAAACCTTCATCGATTCTTTTGTGCTTTCCGCTATTGGTCTGTCTGTCTGATCTGCTCTCCTGCTCATCGACGGCTCATCAAATTGAGTAGTGGAGCTGTTTTATTTGTTATGCTATATTATCATTGTTTACTTCGACTTCTCCTGGTCCTTCCGTGGCAAAGAATATCAACCTCGCGAAGCAGAAAACCATGAAATGACGTACGCGAAGACTCAACTGGTTGTACAAGAACATTTATAATTATTTAATGTGAAAATACATTTCACTGCCGATTGCACTCCGCATCCGAGATTGAGTTGCCGTTGTTGTGTTACCTGATGGTAAGTGAGCATCGCCGCCCACGATCCCGTGTAACACCACAGGAGCTACAGGTGCGTTGCCGGCTTTTTAGCTGGATATAGACGCGTTTTTTGAAAGTTTTCATATCATATCGACTTGGAAACACTGCCGCAAGTATGCCATTTCACTGTCCCATGGCGAGTAAATGGAAATTTATAAAACCATCGTCCTCTTATTTGGCTAAATCTTAATCGGAGTGGATTGCTAGTTTTCGAGGCCAATCAAGCAATCGTGACTTAGTTCTTCGTGTAATATATCTAGCATGCGCTATAAATTCTTGAAAAATTATAATACAATCAAACTAACAGGAAAACAAGAAAGTCGAATGACACCAAACGTACAAAATAGCAGCCTATAAGTGCCAAACAGCACCCATAAATTTAAGGCATAATAAAAAAATATGATAACATGTCTGCGTAATCCCCGTATATAATAAAAGGATAGAATAATCGATTCTGTACATGAAATATATACAAAAATAAAAATGGGTGGGTTAACAAATCGATTATAGAAGCTAAAAAACCAATCAAGATTTAAAAAAAATAGGTCCCGCTGAGTTTCTTGCGCCGGTTCTTCTCAGGTCTGAGGCATTAACTTTAGTGAACTGGTGGTAAATTATTTGACGTTCAAAAAATGAAGCATGTAACTTCTTACTTTGAATAAAATTATTTGAATTTTAATTTGAAAATCAGCAGAATTCTTGTCAGTTTGTTTGTATGTTCTCCAATCACGCAAAAACTACCGGACAGAAATGGATGAATTATTGCATGGAATAGCCCGAGGTCTGGAGGCATATAATTTTAGGGTTTGATCTCGATTTTCATCATAGTTCCTTAAAAAAATTAAAAACCGTAAATGACAAATATACCTAAAATAACTATAACTACTAGATAAAAGTGAATAAATTTTGGCATAGTTATAGCTCCTAATAGTAACTTTGGCATAGTTATAGCTCCTAATAGTTCTCATCATGGAGTATGAAAAAAATATCATGGAGTATGAAATAAATCATAATCAAATTGCTTCAATTCAAATTACGTCAAAGGAAGCTAAATTATATAATTTTAATTAAAATAAATCACCCATTTAAGTAGTTAATTTAAAAGAAGAAATTTTTAATTGTTTTACAAAGAAGAGGAAGAAGAAGAGGGAATCTAGGAACCTAGTGTTTAGATACTTCGTTCCTATTCGAAATTCCGTGTTGAGTGGCGGAGTAACTCCACGTCACTGTTTGCCTCGTTACGAGACAGAAGAAATGAATATGGCCAGCTCCTAGTTTGCGTAAGGATCACCGATTGATAAATAGCTTTTAGATTGACAATAAACTAATAGGTTGTATTAAGATTTGTCTGAGATAATTTTATTTACATAAAGGAAGTAATGTACTTTTGTTGTTGATATAATAACAAATACTAAAAAAACTGGTTAAATAAATATTATAATAAACGTGACTTTTGCTGGTTTTATAAATGATACGGAACCCTTCGTGCTGCAAAAATCTGACTGACTTTTTTCCGATTTTTAGTTTTCACTTGGGTCCCGCAATAAGCGGTGTAAACAAAAAAAAACAAAGTGATAAGTTACTATGTTCTCCACTGCCCTGTCTATCTGATTACTTGGAAAGCAATAATTGACAGAACGCTAATAGATTTACATATATGTATATATAGTAATATACATAAAATACAAATACAAATATAAATATGTATATATACATAAAATTTCAGAAAAATATTAACTTGCCAAAGAAGTATTGAGCGCAGCATGCTTAGCATTAAGAAAGTACAAAAGATAAGACATTAAAAAATTAGAAATTTAACAAAATCCACAGACGGGCTAGTTAAAGCACTAACACAAAAATGGAGATGGGCCGGCCATGTCGCGTGTCTACAGGACCAAAGATGGACGAAAAAAGTAACAATTTGGCCGGGACCTCACGGACACCGAAAAAAAAGGGAGACCCCACGCTAGGTGGGAAGATGACATTATTAAGATAGCTGGAACAAAATGGACACAGAAAGCCCAGTCAAGGGAAGACTGGGCATGTTTGGAGGAGGCCTTCACCTGTACAGGGGTTCTTGCCTAATACTCATACTTCAATATGTACATCAAAT